>QRFJ01000333.1:270849-364380 GCA_006176705.1 Cocos nucifera | reverse complement strand
TATTCCAGAAGACCACAAGATTGTGAGTCACATCATCTTTCTTGAAAAATATTTTTCAAGATAGCGCATGAAAGCAGATTTAAGCTTGATGAGAAAGTCTCACAAGTACAAACGAGCTAAGGACAATTGGAACCAAATCAGGTTGAGCCAATAAGAATACTACTCCTCCAATCTCGTAGATCGGAAAGAGTTTTCCGTCCCTGAGAGATACTTAGGTATATTTAAGAGGAGTAAGGAAATATTCTCATAGCAATGGTGCTCATGGTGATGATCCCAAAAACCTACAACGAGGCGATATCAGATATCGACTCGAGAAATGGCTAGAGGCAATGCAGTCAGAAAATTGACTCATGCACTCAAACCAAGTCTGGACCTTGGTAGATCCATCAGAAGGTATAGTACCTATTGGGTGTAAATGGATCTTCAAGAGAAAGATTGGTGCAGATGGGAATGTGGAGACATTCAAGGCTAGACTAGTGGCAAAAGGTTATAGTCAACGCGCATTGCATATCAGATACCTTTTCCGCAAGTGGCTATGCTAAAATCCATCCGCACATTGCTTGCCGTTGCAGCCTATTTTGATTATGAAATATGGCAAATGGACGTGAAAACGGCATTCTTAAATGGATATCTTGAGGAAGATATCTATATGGAACAGCCGCTAGGTTTCACATCCAGTGATACTGATCACAAGGTTTGCAAGCTGCAAAGGTCCATATATGGACTTAAGCAAGCATCTCGGAGCTGGAAACTCGTTTCAATGATGTGATCAAATATTTGGTTTCATCAAAAATGAAGGAAACCGTGTGTTTTCAAAAAGGTCAGTGGGAGCGCTGTTGTCTTCCTCGTATTGTACGTGGATGACATCCTCCTTATTTGGAATGATATTTTCATGACAACAGTCAAATATGGTTGTCCAAGGAATTCTCCATGAAAGACCTAGGTGAAGCATCCTTTATTCTAGGAATTAAGGTCTATAGGGATAGACCGAATAGGATGCTAGGACTTTCACAGAAGATGTACATAGAGAAAGTACTAAAGAGGTTTAGTATGGAAAACTCTAAGAGGGGATTAATACCCTTCAGACATGGTATTCATCTTTCCAAGAAGATGTGCCCCAGCACACCTGAGGAAATAGAACGCATGAGCAAGATCCCTTATGCTTCTGCAATAGGGAGCCTCATGTATGCCATGCTATGTACACGACCTGATATAGCCCATGCTGTCAGTGTCACAAGCAGATATCAGTCAAATCCAGGTGAAGAACACTGGACTTCTGTGAAATGTATCCTTAAGTACTTAAGAAGAACTAAGGATATGATGTTGGTCTTTGGTAATGGAGAACTCCAAGTCCAGGGATACACAGACTCGGATTTCATGTCCGATATAGATGATCGAAAGTCGACATCTGGGAGTCTGTTTATGTGCAATGGTGGTGCTGTCAGCTGGAAGAGTTCCAAACAAATGGTGATAGCAGATTCTACCATGGAAGCAGAATATATCGCTGCATCAGAGGCTGCGAAGGAAGCATTCTGGTATAAGAAGTTTGCTGCAGAAATTGAAGTAATGCCATCAGATGCCATTTCTCTATACTGCGACAACAATGGCGCCATAGCCCTTGCTAAGGAGCCGAGGTCTCATCAGAAATCCAAGCATATTGAGCGGCGATACCACCTCATCCGTGATTACCTCGAGAAGGGTTATGTCGAGGTCAAGAGAGTCAACTCCATAGATAATGTGGCAGACCCACTTACAAAGCCATTGGGCCAGCAGAGGATCGAAGCCCACCTTGAGAAGATGGAGACTTAGACTTGTAGCCAATTGGCTTTAGGACAAGTGGAAGATTGTTAGATATATGTGCCCTAGAAGCCAGAATTGGCTGACACTTGTAATACACTTCTAGGGGCAAAATTATAATTTTGACTAATATCAATAAAATGGATTATTTTCTATCACATATGTGTATTTAGTGTCTGTGATACATCCTTTGAGTTAATGGTAATGATAATTCATATTTTCAAGAGTTGAAAATTTAAGACATGAATAATCATTGTTAACTCATAAAATGCTTCCGACCATAGGATCATCACGAGGATGGTGATTGATCCAGAAGGTTGGTGTACAATCGCTTCTCTTTAGTAGATGAGTCTTGAGTCTACGGTGTAGAGACACCGGAGCGAGAGTACAGGTACTCGTTAGAGAACGAGGGCACTGAGCGTGACCACCTCGAGTAGTCATTAGGGAGTCTACCTTCTCATCAATGACTGACTCGATGCTGCAGTAGTGTGTCTGGTTCTTTGACCTGAGGTGCATCGGCAGTTCACCTTGAGGGTGTTATAGTTTGACTACATCATTACTCGGTCTCCTAGCCATATGGAACCCTGAGGTGTATGTTGGCTATAGCATGTTCATTGTAGGAACTGGATGGCATCAAGATGGAATCTATCTACCTCGGTGGTAGAGGAGCAGCCCTATGATAATCATGAGAATCAAGTCCAGAAGTCCATGGCCATGGCAGAGTGAAATAATAGAAAGAGTTTCTATTTAAATTTTCACATCGGACTCGAATCGAATGATTACATCATATGACAGAAACTAGGGTTTGACGAGTTTACCTTAACCCTAATCTGATCGAAGCTTAAGATAGAAGAACTTAATCACACAGGTAGCTGCACCAAGAGGTTCGCATTCAACTCTGATGGGTTGCCACCATATACTGCTAGGTGTCACTGGTGGATTTTGAGAGCAATTAGAATGATTTAGATGATCGATCATTCTAGCTGTTCGAATCAGAAGAGTTCTGATCCATCGAAAGGAGTTTCGATGATGTCGATGATAGAGATCATGACATATCCCATTACCATACAGAACTGAACCTAACTGGGTCACATAAATAAGGGTTTGAATTTGGTGATCATCAATTGAACTGATCCAGTTCAATTGATCTGAATGAGATTCAATTAGGTTCAAGAAAATCGTGCTAGCACTCGATTGAACCTAACGTTCTTCTTTTGCTATCATAAATAAGTTATCCTGCCTGAGCCAAAGGAGTTTGTGCTCAATCAGAGATCTTCATATGGTCTGACTGGAGGTTGTCCAAGTCAGAAAAGGTTGTCTTATTTTGTAAGACATTATCTGCCATTTTTGGTCACCTACCATTTCTTGTTCTTTGACTTTGGTCAAAAGTCTACCTTTGACTGGGCAAATGTTGACCATTGATACTTTGACTTTTGACCACATGTCATGCACCTATTGAAGAGCTGGTGGGGGCTTGTCCCCCTGCCAGAACCTGGCAAGAAGGAGGGCGCATGCCACCCTAGGCATGTGCCTAAGTTGGAGGCGCCTAGGAGTCCTTATTGGACAAGGACTCCATCTCCTTTTTGGATTTCAATTAGAGTTCTCCTAAGAACCAACTTTGACTAGTCTTAGGCACCCTCTAAGGAGGAATCCAGGGGACTCTATTCCCACCAATCAGATTTAGATCTGATTTCACAAAGAGTTGTGATTGATTGGGAAGAAGAGGAGTTGGATCACGCTTAGTCTATAAATAAGACCCTGTGCCCAACCCAGATTGTGATTGGAAGTGATTGAAAGGAATCACAATTCCCCATGCCCAAGGCTGCCTCTCCCCTCTTCCTCCATGACAAACCACCTTCTCCCTCTCCTCTCCACGTCCAAAAGAAGTTTTGGACTTTTGGTTGGTGCGCTTCAGATCAAAGAAAGGCCACTGAAAGCTAGAAGGCTACCCTGCTGCAAAGGACAACTGCTGATTTTCAAAAGGAGTTTTGAAGATCCTCCAGATCAGATCCAGATTTGATTTTTGGAGGCGTGATAGAGAAGAAGAGGATCTTCAGATCCAGCTCGAGTGGATACCGGTAGAGGCCAAGCGCTTGCGTGGCTAGATCCAGAACCTTCCGCTGCATACAGGATCATCAACGGGTAATAGGATTACCCATATCAAGGTAAATTAAATTTGATTTAATTTATCCTTATTTTATTTTATTTATTAAAATAATAAGAATCAGATCTGAAACATCTTAGATTTGATTTAGATCAAAGAGAAAAATTTTTGAAATATATCTCTTGATCTGATCAGATCTAAACAAACCTAGTCCAAAAAATCAGGATTTTCCTTCATTTATCAATAAATAAAAGCTTTATATTTTATCATATGCTGCATCTTTCATTTGTTATTAAGATAATTATGAACCCCATAGATTAGGACAATAGTTTTAGGGCTATAATGAGATCATACCAGTGAGACCTAAAATCCTAAAATTCTAATAAAAATTTTTCAGTTGTTGGTACATTGAATCAAGAATCAATATTTTCGGAAAGACTGGCACATCCTATGTACGCTCAATGGAGAGAATGATTGATCTCATAATCACTTATATAGAGATATTAATATAAGGATGTGAGTGCTCATTAAAAAATAAATTCACAAAATTGACTCGTCAAAAGAGAACATCTTATGGAATCTTACTTGAATATTAAAAGATGATTCTTTGAGTAAAAAAAGTGCAAGTGATCCTTAGATCTGAGACTACCATAGAACCTTGTATGCATAAATCCATATTTTGGTTCATACTCACTCATGACTAAGTCATGTATGGGATATTCTAGATATAGTGGATTGCATATAAAGGTTGTTAGTAGGTCAACATGGAATCGATCACTCCTAGTAAGAGCAGATCACATCCTACTTGCTCCAATCAAATGATAATTCAGAAAGTCTTTGATCAAAGCATAATAAACATTAGAAATGGTTTCTAATATTGTATTAATCAAATCATCATTATAAGATTGAGAAAAATATAAATATGATATTGGATTTGACATGATTCCATATTTAAAGTCATATTCGAGATATAGAGTGATCGTAGGATCGAATTGTATGGTAACTTACCACTGAAGAATATTTTTGATATTTCTACTAAAATTTTATATTTTTTAGATAGACATGATATATTGCTAGATGTCAATCTTACCTTATGGGTTCGATCGAATTAAAGAGTTTAATTCGATCGCCAGTTAGAAAGGGTTCTAATTGTTCAAATCGGGTTAGTTCGATTTGACCTAAATCAATTAGAGGCATTTTCATCCTTTACAACGATAAGCTAACGGTGCCGGCACTTAAGTGAACATTGGGGCCACGTTGGTGCACTTCATTAAATAAAAAGGTCAATTCGATACATTTTAAAGTACAAAGAATATAAGTGAAATCAGACTAAAGTTGATTGTTTCTATAATTTTTTCCTTATATATATATATATATAAAGATAGGGAGAAGGTGCATACAATATTTTAAAGTAAATATTGTATGCACCTTCTCCCTATCTTTATATATATATATATATATATATATATATATATATATATATATATATATATATATATATATATATATATATATATATATATATCAGCTACTTGGCACATTTCATATTTCAATCTATAAATTGTTTGGAGCAAAATATAGATTTAGTCATATTAGATCCGTTGATGAAAATATTTGTGCAAAGTTTTGAAGTCTGCTACATGACTGCAGATCCTTTATGGGAAATGTCTTGGTCCCAGCCTACCTCATTCCTGGACCCAGTAATACCCCTTAACACGCTTAGGCTTGAATGAAAGCTCGAGTTATTTTTCTTTCAACTTAAAATTGACATGCCAAATTTGCACCTGCAAACCATAGTACTGGGTACACGATATGAGATTTAGTGGGTAAATTATGAAGTACTCTTACACAAGTTGGGATCACTTTAACATAGCTTAAACCACATTGTTTATAAGTGATCAAAGCTAGACATGTCAACTTAGAAATTGTTTGAAACCTAACAAAATGCATCGTGCTCGGAATGTCGAATCGCGCCCTTTTCTTTCTTTCTTTTTTTTTTTTTTGTCTTTTTCCTTGTTTTTTTAAGGGAACAAAAGGCACAGAGCGCCTAAATACCCATTTATACGTGTTGCTTGGCCAAACTCTCAACCAAGATAGAGAATGATGAAATCCCTTGAAGTTAATATGTATGTATAGAAGTCAAAAGCAATTGTTTTGAGTTCATTTCATGATTCCAAATGAGGAGGGGAATGAGCTCAATGAATTTGTGCCCATATGTCATCATCCATCAGCACACCAATACTGACGTGTCCATGCCTCATCCCGTGCATCACCCATCCGAAATTTGCATCTCCTCTCCGATATGTCCCATGCATGCTGATTCTTTTAGCTTGACATTGCTGGATCTCCTCAACTCTTTCCAATTCCTTGTATCAAGTGGACTCTCGGTCTGAAGAGCAGCATATGATCATCAAGCAAGTTTTAATGGCAGCAAATGATTGTGATCTTAAAACTAAGATATATTTTAAATTTCAAGTATATACTACCTCACTTGTTGTTTGCTATACTTCCCTCTTTTTTTATTTTATGTTTTCTTTAAGAAGAAGGAAGTGGAGAGCTAAATCAAGATGGGCATATTTAGTAAAGAAACATTTTAAAATTATTATTAGAGAGAGTAAAATGCTCAAGTCTATCAAATGTCTACCCAAATTTTGCCTTAGATATAGTAATACCCTAGACATGCACATTACTCACTAAAGAAAATATCTATATTATATATGAAAATTACATTTTTGAAACCAAAGTTTTGTTTTTTCCTTGTTGCAGTCTGTTATTATTTATTTTGAAAATACCCTACCATATGTTCTACAGAATAAACTCATCCCCTCTCACTAATTCTGGCTGCTAAAAACGTAAAAACGATGAAAAGATGTTGGATTACTTGAAATAATATTTTTCAGTCATATAATATAAATTAAATTATATTAAACATAATGTATATATGAAATGAAAAAGAAGTAAATTGAATCCATAAGATCAAAATAAAAGAAAAATATAGGGGATGTTGGCTCGGTAGACTGGAGAGAGAGCATTTCTAAAACTTTTAAATTTAGTAAAAGAACTAGGATCAGAAAGAAAGTACTCTCAAATGGTATAAAATGGAAATTAGTAAGAGAATTAGATACACTGGGTCAATAATAATTATTAATTCATGTAGTTAACAAAGAAAAGAAAAAAAGAACTAAGAGATATTTTAGATAATTATCAAAATTGTCATTATTCATGTGAGTTTTCGCCACCATATGGCTCGGGGTGCGGATGTGATTGGGGACGAATGCTGATATGAAAACCACGATGCCAAAGGAAACCCACAATAGAAATCCACACACGTCTGGGTTCTCTAGTGGAGGACCCTCCAATACTTAAGTTAGCCAAAGCTTGAGCATAATAGAAAGAGTATTGCACTACATTACATACCTCGAGGGTCCCTTCTTTATCTTTTTATATGGAAGTAGAGATGTAGGCCATTACATAGATTGTTAGGCAAGATCATGATCTATCAGGCTATTAGAATTGAAGATTTGCTCACTAATTGTGAGTTTGTGGAAAGATTCTCTTTAGTTGCCCATATGACCGAATAAGCTGGTGGCTTGAGCTCGATATACAACCGAGGCTTTAACTTAGATATATCTGTATTGGCAACGGCCGTGGGATTTCATCTTGTGCCATTAGCAAGGTCTCAACCTTTGGATTGATAAATATCTAATTTTTGGATTGGCGTACAGACGATGAATTCTTTGATTCGGAGATGAGGATCGTGCCATACAAAAGGTGCAAGATCTTTACCTGAAACTTATGACCAGGCTAACTAATAGTCCTTAGATTTTAGAACCTTTCCAGAAATATGATATCGAGTAGCAATCTCCAAGGATGAGCGTCAAGGATGGTGACTAAGCTGATACAATCCCATAACAGTTTCAAGTATATTTTGTCTAAAGTCTAAGGATATGTTGATTAGTGAATTGGACATATCGAATTTGTTTGATATATTTTCTCTCTCTTATTTTATTATAGCATAATGACAGAGGTTTCTTAATAAACAAAATCTAATGGAAGAATCAATTATCCTTCCTTGCTTAAAACTATTTATCCTCATAAAATTACATCATAGACATGAAACTGCCCTACTCAGCAAGGTAATAAATTTTTGGGGGTTATTGGAGGATGGTGTTGGGTTGAAATAATTCGAGCTTCATATAACGTGGACATAGTTAATGGATTTATGCAAAAGATAATTTGAGCTCCAAATAACACGGAATGCCTTGGCAAGCCTAATGGAGTCCTTTGTAAGAGTCAGCTTATTCCTTATTTATAATTATCCATCCCCGTCATATCAGATCACAACCTACAGTCATCCTCATGTAATACCTGACAAGAACTTCCGAGAACCGAGACCGGAGGAATTTTAGAGATAAGCATAATGCAGATGATTTGAACTCCAAATAAACATAATTAGCAATTAAGGACTAGGCTTTTCTATTTATTTTAACTTTTTAATATATGTCAAATTTGAAAAAAAAAAGGTAAAGCTAAATTTCCGTCTTTTTAGAAACATAATGCACTACTGGATATTTCATACAAATATACAGAAATCACTCTAGTCAAACACTCGGAGAAATATCCGCCAGAGTTTAAGGAACCTCCTCTAAATAGTTGACTCAGAATTGAATACTTGGACATTATCTAGTTAAATCTATAAAGTTGATGGCTATAACTAGATTCTCCTGACAGCGGAGAATCTAAAAAAGAGGAGCTGGAACGCACCACCAATTTATTTTTTGTGTGGGTCAGATGAAGAAATAAGATATCATCTTTTTATTCACCATGCATTTGCTACACCGATCTGGCATCAACTCCAACATAGCACAGCTTCAAACTTCTCACCAAATACAATCCAATCATTGTGGTTAACCGAGGAAAGAAACACAACCAACATAACCAGCAAAAAGACATGGGATTGTATGATAGCCATGGTATGCTTGGTTTTGTGGATGGAGCAAAAAAATCGAATATTCTGATTTTGAAGCCTCCTCGCTCCACATTATCAAGCAGCAAAAATTTTTCCTTCTAAAAAACTGGACAATGCTTTCAATGAATCATTTTTAGAAAAAAATGTAAGAGTTGATCACAAAAACTAGAGGGACCTAGAAATGGATAAGGGCCAATCGAGCGGGGACACCACCTTATATATATGTTGTCCCATCAATATGAAATAATATGAAAAAAGAACCGTTCTAAGATAATCGATCTTCATATTTGTCCCATCTTCCTTCTAGGATAAACCCTAGTCAAAAAAAAGGATATGTTTTATCCTTTTTGTCCTATCTTAAATTTGGCTTGAAGCCAAAGTTGCACTATATTCTTAAGATTTTAGCCTCCCTTTTCCATCAAAACAAAACAAAAAAAAAGATAATAATTAATACAAGCATGTGCTGGATGCTGAAATACTTTTCATCAAAGTAGACCAGATAATTGCATCATGTCATGAAAGCCTTTCATGTTAAATATTGCAAGTAGGTTTTATTTTTTGAAAAAAAAAAAAAAAAATTCCTCCCGGTTTGGTTTCTTGTTTCCATTCTATGACTCTAAGAAACAAGTCAAGTTGCACTAATTAAACAAAATGATCAAGATGTATTTATTAATATATGCCAATTTATATGATTAATTAATAAACATTCTTATCAAATTGAATCATAATCCTCCATTATTATCTCGCTTGCCTCATAGGTGCCAAGTTGTAGTAGTATTTGCTACTAATTGCAACACAAATCACCAAGCTTGATCACCAACGAATTCTCTCATATATACTTATCTCATGCACCTCTATCTAGAGAGACCCTTTGACCGACCTCTTTCTATCCTATTATAGCAACCAATCAAAAATACGATTATATGTATGAAATTATATAAATACATGAAATTACTCATTTTAGGCTGGTGGAGCCACCCTGTGCACCCTCTCACCAGGGCAATACCCATCGAGAATGAGAGGCGACCACGTACCCACAACCTCACCATCTGGACGTGATATCCCAAACCGAGAAGGTCCGGGTGGTGAGAGGTGCCAAGAGAAACCCAAAACTAGTGAGTTACTCTTCCTCTTTGTTCTCCTTCTCGCTCTGTCTCCGTCCTTCTCTAATCTCTATTGCAATGGCCGATGTAATTGCTAAGCGCCCAGCCATTTTGGGCCCACCGCTGGCGAGGAGACAGAGGGAAACACCATGGAATGCTATGCAGTGCTCGATAGCCACCTTCGGAAGCTGGGCGGCTACCAACAATGATGTGCCATGTAGGAAATGTAAGACCGCTTTGTTTAATAGCCGTTCATCTTCTACTGGCGACCATCAAACACCAAGTAGGTGGAAGTATAGCGAGGATTCTATCTATCGATGGTTAGAGTTCTCCATCTGACGTCAACGTATTGTTTTATTGGGTTTGTAGCAAGGACTGGGAGGCAGCAAAGGAAGCTCTTGTACGCCACTACACTCACGCAGATGGAGGGTTCTCTGCCAAGCTCGCTCCCGAGCAGGTGGAAGTGTTGCGAGTGAGTTATTGTTGCTTCTCTTCATTCCACTAGGTTTCGTTTTCCGGTCTTCGTTTTCTTGGTGCCGTTCATATTTACCATTCAGTGGAGACGGAATTTGACCAAGACTAGAACTTTTTGGCGCAGCATGCCGACCCGACAGAACACGAGGCTTGAGTTATTAACCGATTAATCAAACTAATCCATTTCTTCCAATGATGCATATTTGCATCTTAAAGACCTGATGGATCGTTTTGTTACTAGGGTCAGGTTGACATTTTTTTCTTCGTGTTATCCAACGGAGTTGCTGTCACGAGGGATGGCATCTTGGTGGCTGATTATTAAGAGAGAAACATGCTAATAGGAGTTGCTTAATTACCCTATCAGTTTGTCGTGTTGATATGCTACGATATGGCAAGTTGTAATTTGATCGATCCTCTTGTTCCACAAAGAACCAATTTAGTGAAATAGTCATCACCTCCATGCCTTGTATTTATCGAGAAGTCTTGGAGCACGAGTGATGGGTTAGAAATGTATAGAACTTTAAAAGAATTTTCAGTTCAAAGCGAATCTTTTTACTTAAATTGTTCAATGATTACTCTCTCTCTCTCTCTCTCTCTCTCTCTCTCTCTGTTGTGCAGGGCATCCATGCATGGACTTCCATTATTGGAGTTGATTAATATTATTTGCAGTTAAACTTTTTGAAACTTCTAACAATTGACGAAAATTAATTTGGTTGTGCAGAGCAACCAGGTGTTCTTCAGATTGTGCCCAGCAAGACCATCCAGCTCCATGGATCCGACATCCTCTGAACCCTTATCACTTCTTTCTTCACACCCAGCTCCTTGGATCCGACATCCTCTGGACCCTTATCACTTCTTTCTTCACGCCGCACATCAAATGACTTGGCAACCTCGTCGTATAGACTAAGAGAAAGGACAATTGCAAGCTACATAAAAAAGCTAACGTAATTTAAATTAGAATCACGAAACTCCAACACATGCATGCTAGCAACTTCTAGCTTATTTCAGTTTAAACTACCGTGTACACCCAACCACCGATCTGGATTCGAATCCAAAGGAATAAATCATATTTTGTTTATACCATGCACACCCGCTACGCAGAATACATCATCAGCCACGGCTACTAGGAAGCAATTCATGCTCCGATTTGGCCCAATACGATAATTACTCGCAGGATCAGCAGGCCAGACGGCACCCAGGACCGAACCTCTGGAAAATGGAAAATTATCTCCAGAAAGCACACATTTTAACCCATTAACTTTTGTTTTCTATGCACCTGCTTGACTCGTCGAGCGCTACCAGTAACACGGCTACCACATACCAGAACGTGTTCACGCAACTTTTTCAGGGAAATGCTAAATACTCCACAGAAAGCACATACTGGATCCATAAGAATGCATGTACATGGGTAATAATCTCAAGTGCATAACCTACATGGCCTGAAAGCGAACAGTGGATATCTTTGCTCTCCTGCCCTCAAGAAAACCAGACGAGCTCCTGTACAAAATATAGGTCCTGGCCAATGATAAAATGGCCAGCAACTTTTTTGAGTGAATGCAGCAAATCCAAAACAAAGAACTAAAACATAACGTTAATGCAATATTAAGCCACAGATACAAAGAATTGCATAACGGGCACTTATTATTTGCCACGGGGCAAAGGAAAAAAAAAAAAAAAATTCTCTCATTCTTCAGCTATCCTCCCTTACATGCCCAGTTTGCCTCCATGTATTTTACCAATCTCTACTCCCCAAAAAACCAGGAAACTAATAATTACAGATGGGATTCAAAATTCAATATCATAAACATGGAACCAAAACAATTAGAACCCAAAAGCATTGTCAGCAAAATCCTCTTCTCCACTGCTGAGAGATTCCACCACCTCACTGTCATCTTCATCCCCCTCATCACCCTCAGCAGTGATTTCCAGCAAGCCATGCCCCCCTTCGAAGTCCAAATCATCAACATCGAAATCCCCATCCTCATCGAGCTCATCCCCGGTGTCCATATCATCATCATCCTCATCATTACTCATATCATCCGAGTCTGTGTCACCACCATCCAAATCAGCTCCAAGGATGGGGTCCACATCTGCCTCTGATGTATCATTGTCTTCATCTTCATCCTCCTCATCAGTATCACCCCCATTGTCGGGGTCAGAATCATCATCAGTGGGTCGTTTCCTCCCAACCTCGAAAAGCCGTGCAGAGGAGTACATCTCATCATGGTCATCCATTGCAACAACCCCAACAAAGGAATCAGTGGGATCAGTAGCAAAGTCGAGGACACAGCGGTCTACTTGGACTGTAGCAATGTCGGAGTAGTTCACAGCATCAATGGTGCGGAAAGCAGAGTACAGAGGATGACGGACACGACGTGTGTGGACAGCTGACATAATGTCCTCCAGGTTGCGCCTAAGAATTGCATATATAACATCACCACCTCCATTGAATGTGATCACTGTCTGGTCCAGCGAGGGCACACTCCTCAGAAGCTTGAATTTCCGGAGATCCCACACCTCTGAATTTATAATAACCTAGACAGATTTAAATAAATAAGATAGAGTTTTGAAGTTTAGACCTTCCAGATATCCCAGACATTTAAAACATATAACCTACTCGCAGCTTTCTGAGATAGCATGTTTCACAGTTTGACTACTAATTGTATGTGTGTGACTGATATATGGTCGTGGCTTTAGCAGTACTCTAAATTGTCCAATCTATTAAACAAGAGGCCATCCAAAACATCAAAATGTGGAACAAGTTTCTTTAGAATAGCAATGCTATTTTCAACTATGTTCATCATTTCGCAAGAAATTCATCAACTCCTAGGGTGGGAATGGTGTAATAGCTCCATCATAATATAAACAGCTACACAAGTTTCTTCTGTTATCAATATATTTCTACTGCATATGTGCAAAAAGACAGGTAACCAGGAAATCTGCATGTCATTTAAAAAGTGGAGTTCTATCGATTGATAAAACAAGTATATATGTTCAGAAAGATACTTCTTTTTTTTTTTTTTTTTTTTTTTGCTTTTCATGAAGGGCAAAAGACTTTAATACATGCCATAATGATTCAAATGACACAAAATGATGAAGGCATGGAAGACAAATGCACCAAATAGAAGCTTCAGTAATGAGTTATGCCACGAAGCAACGGAAAATGCAAGCATAGGTGCTAACTTAGAGTCTCATTTTTTCTCTGTTGAAAATATGGAAAGTTGACATCTGGGTAAGAGTCGCATACTAAGGCCAAATTTGGAAAAGGGATAGGGGTTTCAAGGGAAAAAAAGGTTTCAATTTTGGGTAGCTTTAGTTGGGTTAGTGCCATACTTTTGTTTGGTATAAATAAGGTTTATCCCAAGTAACAGTAATGGTTTTGTTATTTTGTTTGGATGCTGGCAGGGGATAAGAAAATGCAGTGTAGATATTGCATAAGGAAAAAAAAATGAAAATTTTCAAATTAGACATTTTTCCCTTCTTATACAGTTATATTAGCTTATATTATTTTATTTGAATATAATATTAATATACTAATATTAGTACAAGATACTAATATAAAAATATCAATAGAAAATATCATATTAATATCCTTATTTTTTTTGTGGATAAAGAAGTTATCCCAAATAATGGTTATAGTTTAGTTTCTTTGTTTGGATGCTGGCTGAGGATTAGAAAATTCAGTTTAGATATTGTATAAGTACAAAGAAAAAAGTAATTTTGCAAATTGGACAATTTTGCTCTTCTTATACAGTTATCTTAGCTTACAATATTTTATTTTAATATAGTATTAATATACTAATATTAGTAAATATACTAATATAACAATATTAATAAAAAATATTATATCAATATTAATATACTAATATAATATAAATATAAACATTAATATTTCATGTACCAATATTAGATTAATACATTTTATCAAATGATTACTATATATTAATATTAGTAAAATATTATGTTATAAGTAAACTAGACTCCGATCAATAGGATTCGAAGTCAAATCTAGTCCTGTGAAATCAGAAGATGGGTTTCTAATACCAATATATGGGCCATTGAATGTGATCTAGCTATAATTGCTTACAATCAAAAATCATGTGATTTGAATACCCATAGCCTATGCATCAAGTGGTCAAAGATAGTTTAATAACACGATTCTATCACTTGATGCATAGGAGAAGGGTCCAAAAACACATGCTTTTTTAAAAAAAAAAGAATCTATAGATAGTTCACAAGTAGATCACATTCAACAGATAATTAATGTCTGATCCCCATCCTTCAATTTCACTTGACTGGATCTAACATGAAATCCAATCAATAGGATCCCAGTCTACCTCAGTATATTGTATTACTATAATATTAGTAAATTATAGTTATATTGATTATATAATTAAGACAACTAATTGAGTATTATATTAATACTAATATAGTGTTATGATACCCTATGGTCTTTTCACAAACTCTATTTAAACCTGCTATTCCCTAGTTCCCTAATTCCAGCCCCCCATGGTATGGATCCACACTGCCAACCCTATTTTGAATGAATTGTCAAGTATCACAGCTTATATGCGATAACATTGGTCAAACAATGATTAATGCAGTAGTAGACAGCCATTTAAGCACTGCCTTCTAGCAAAGTGTAATATAATCTTAAGGGAGAGTCTTGGCACAATGATAAGGTTGCTCCATTGTTGAATTCAAAACACAGAAAGAGCCTCTCCCATGCAGGGGTAAGGCTACATACATTGGGCAGGAGCCTCGTGAATCAGGCCCATTTTTTTTTTACAACACGAGTTAACCACATAGCCAAACTCTTCAGCATAAGGTGTTGCACCAACTCCAAAGTCACACAAACCCATCCTACTTCTCATTAAATCTAGCATCTTCCACATTTATTTTATCCAAAAGTTTACTTTAACCAAAAACATATGGTTAACTATTTTGGCATTTTCTAACATTTTAGTATAACACACTAACCAAATTGGAGAATGCAAATAACTCTACTCAATGAGCATACTCCTGCTCAACATATTAAGCATGTGAGATCCACTTGCTCATGATTCTATTGGTTGGCCACTTCACATTCATTGCTTGATTTAGAACCAGCCAGTGTGCAGCAGATTTAGCTTAAATCAGAACTTTCATATCAATCTAACTTATTATGAAGCGAAAGTTCACATCTCTCCTACAGAAGGATCATTAATGACTTGGTGTCATCTTCAAATATGAGCCCTCCCCCACACCCCCCAGGGAAAAAAAAAAAAAAAAATCAAATAAATAATTATTTGAAGACGTCACCTTATTAAAGTGGTGGAGTTTGAATTTACGGTGTGATTTGACCCCCCCCCCCCCCCCCGAAAAAAAAAAAAAAGAAACATTTTTGAAAAGTTTAAGGTTTGGGCAAGGTAGTGGAAAAAGACCTACCTGTAAATGTCACAGATTTGTCTTCTGAAACAATCTGACTAACAAAATCCATTATAGTCACAGAAACTCAAGTTCAGAACTTTCAGAGGGGAAAGATACTTCAGTTGAAATAAGATACAACAGAAATAACAGAAAAGAACTAACGCATTCAATGTTAGTGGGATGGCTTGTAGTTTCATCCAACTCAGAGACCAAAATTGAAATGTTTCAGTTCCAGCTTGGATCATTCTAAAATTAGGGATGACTTTAAAGTCTGACTAAAACAAACAAAGGGGCAATGAACCTTTTAGTTTTAGGGATCAGGGTTCTTTTTTGTGCTAATCTTTCTCTTGGTCGACGAGTTAATTGCCAAAAGCATATCTGGCGAGATTTGAATATAGCTAAAACTGACAAAAATCAAATTATTGAAACTTTGTCAGTGGAAACACTAGAACAAATGTCTAGAGCAAGCATATGGAAATGTCCTCTAGCAATGAATGCGCAGATGATATATTGTCGAACATAAAGCTTATATAATGGTGGATAACAGTATATAACTTCTACAGTCAGAAGCCACCATATTTTTAAAAATAACTTATGGTCTTAATGACGTAAATTTTACCTCAGTATGATTTCATTTCTTCTCCTCCCTTTGTTCTTGAGCCACACTACCTTTTTTTCCCTTAGCATATTATCGTTCGGCTTATCAATTGATAAAGATGTAAATAGACACACAACCCACATGTATATGTAAATAATTACAATACAGAGGTGGAAAAGAAGACTTTAGAACACCTACAAAATTTAATGATGGAATTTGCAAATGAAAATATAAACTATAGAATTTAATGCTTAGAGACAAAAGTTTTATATTGGAAACAAGTTTCTTATTCAAGTTGACCTAAATTAAGAAATTTGCATGACAAAAATTATAATTTTGGCCGATTTGATGCTTAAGCAAGAGATTGCCAAAATATATGATTCTCTAACTGTAAACATCTCTAGCCTTCTAAATCATATCAAACAGTTTACATTTTAATTTTCAGAATCCCCATAATCAAGGATGTCAAAATGGTACTAGGTAATGGTCCGATGGGACTAGGCAAGGTTTAGGCAGCTAGGCAAACACTCGGAGCTATGAAACCCCTAAAAAATAAAAAGATTAATATCATAGCCTAGCAGAGCTTACATGCAGGTGCCTACACAACAATTCAAATATGGTCCATCCTGACCAGACAGCTGGGCACCTAGCACCAACATTCGGAACCATCGGAGATCATCTACAACACTAAACTGCTTACCGTCAAAAAATCATGTGATTAGAAGATCTCCAGCCTATGCACCCAATGATCAAAAAACTATGCATCATTAATGTTGTATAAACTACCCATTTTGACCCCTGGATGCATAGGAGATGCATAGGCTAGGGTCTCCAAATCTTTTTTTTTTTTTTTTTTTTTTTGGGATGATAAGCAATTTAGATAAAGTAAATCACATTCATTGGCTTGGATTATAAGTGCTTGGCCCCCAATCATCCTGTTAAGACCAACCTTATTTCACCATTGTTTGGACGCCTGCATATTAGCTCTACCATACATACACGAACATGCATGCAAACATATACACACATACGCAAAGATGCATACACACATGTACATACACACATACATATATATAGAACACTTGGAATAACATCATTTTCATAAATGCTACGTTGTTAACCACTAAAGGTATTAATATAATGATCAAGCATCAATCAATACATTCAAGAACAAATTATAAACTGCAACAACAGTGAGAGGCTGATTGATGAAGGTTGTCATTATATGGACGAAGAGTCACCAAATATGGATGGCTGTGATCTTGAGTAGCAACATTAAGGTACTCTGAAAAATGCATTCCAAGGATCATTAAATATCCCAACTTATTAGATAGCAAATATAATTTTATAAAATATATGAAGAAAGATGACTAAAATTTACTGTGATCAATGATATCATAAATAGGCGCCTGTCTTGTGAAATAGTGGCCTAAATTTATTAAGGCAACGGCCTAGGCACCAGTCTAAAACACTCGGGCAGCCACCTCTCACAGCTTGTAAAACACTAGGTGCCTAGGCAGAGGGGTTGGCTGTGAGGCTAGGTAGCCACATGTAAGAACCTTGTCCATGATTGAATTTGGAAGCAGGAGGAACTTTCTCGACCCTCCATGTATTATAATAACCACCTCATATGTATCTCTCAAAAAGATTTAGCAATTCAAAATCAATGATGGGCCATCCAAATCAGAGATCTATGCCTTTGATCATGATCTGTAAATGCCTAGCAACAAAAGTTCATAGGCATTAATGGTCTCTTGTTTAACCAAGTGCAAAACTGGATGGCATCATCTGTGCTAGTGTTAAAAGCATGATATGCATATACGTTGAAAATCCACTTTGTTGACATAATCTACAAATCATAATGCAAATATAGATTGAAATTGCATATGTTTGGTGCTTAGGACATTGTAAAACATGATGCCACAAAAGCAGTCTATTTCTGGACCACTTAATGTACAGGTACTAGGCCATCAAAACCTATATATATTTGGATAATGGGTATTTTTGTTCCATAGGCTATAATCAATGGTATGGTTCTCCAATTTGGATGTCCCATCTATAACTTTTTAATCACTGAATCTTTTACTAAAAATTAAACATTAGGTCTGTAGTCCAAGTCTCTTTGCACATGCAAATACATATACAAACACATGTACATATGTATTACATACACAAAATAAGTGGATAAAACTGTGCATAATCATAAACATAAATCCATGTCAAATATATGCAAGGACATCCAAATAAAATGCATGCACACCTAGCTTAGTGTATATAAAGCCTCACTACCAAAGGTGGCTAAGGGTCAAGCCGTACCTCATTCCCAGCAGGATGAAATCCACCTCCACCATAGTCCGTGAACTGGTCAAACCGGTGCACAGCAACTGCACTCCGCCTATCCCACAAGATTCCATTCCACAGTAACATTGCATCCGAAGGGCTGAACTGTATAAGGGACTGTGCATGTCCTCGAACAGGAACAGAATGGCTATTTGAGCTATCAGTGAGACTCAGCTCCATATTGCAGGTCTGGACATCATATAGAAGAACCTCACGACGAGATGTGTCTGAAGGAAGGGCTGCAAAAATGGTCCCTGAGTTGCTAAAGTGTGCAGCCTTGCATCCTTCAAATGAATGGAATGGCCCACCAGAAATAGTGGTGGCATCCCATAACCTTACATCAACAGAGCCCGAAGAAAGAACCAGCTCAGTTCCACCAGAAAAGGCTGACTGAACAAGTGTAACAGGAGTTTGGTGGCACGCCTGACTATCAAATACATTTCCACTATTAGCATCAAAAATCTTTAGCTCACCAGAGTGGCACCCGGTTGCAATACGAGAAGAATCGCCCAGAAAAGTAATGCATGTTAATAGAGCAGTATCATCTCGGCATGTACGACATGGCCTGAACCTGCTGTAGATAAATTGGCGGTCTCTACGATGGGCATGGATTCCACTGTATTGTTTCCTAAATTCACGGGTGCTTACCCTTGCAGTTGCATTTGCAGGTGCATTGAGATTTCGGCTAGGTTCTGGACAAACATGTGGTTGCAAGAGAGACAGTGGTGGCAGCGTGGTTATTGGAGCTGGGCACTGCCGATGCTGGTGCTTCAAGTATTGCACAACCAAAGAGTCGAGAGTCATCCGTTCAATATTCCCAGGTTGAGGATCAGCTGGCAGACCAAAATGCGCCATGGGTGTTGCTGATGCCCCAGGAGTGCTCTGATACTGGAGATCATCCGAAATGTCCCCAAGGCTGCTGCTCAATGTCATCCGACCAAAAGGATCTCGTGGAGTATAACTTGCGACAGGAGACAGACCTGCCGCATCCATTGGCAGACAAATTCTACGACTAGAATTTGGTGTCTGACTAACTGGAGACTGATATGCAATCTCTGTTGTCACAAGCCGCTTTGCTGGTGAAGAAAAAGATTCCTTCAGTTCCATTAGTTTTCGTTTCATTGGCAACAAAATTGGTGTTTTAAGTGGTGGCTCTGCATCTGTATTAGACTTCAGAGCAGACAAAGATGGGGCTTCAGCCCCCCCATAAGGTGCAGATGGACTTATTAAGCCACTGGATGTTTTATTATTGATGGATGAATGTGATGGAGGCTGACTTTTTCCCTGTGAGAAACTGGAGGAGAAGACCAGTGGTTTCTTCTTTACTGAAGGCATGGCTGAATCAGACTTCAGACCAGAATCCTCTTCTTGTGGGGCCATTTTTCCTTTCTCTGAGAGAAACCCACAGGGTGCACGGCCAGATGGCCACTGAAGTTGCACATTCGAATTTTCTTGGACAGAAGTTTGGTGAAGTGGAGGTGTTGGCACTCCCGATGATGGCAGAGGCATCAAGTCAGCCTCCTTCTGTAACAAAGCAGCAGTAGCCATTAAACCAGATGCTTGGAGATGCTCATGAATCAGCAGCAGCAACTCCCTGTACGCACATGCACACACACACACAAAAAAAAAAAAAAAAGGACATGAGAACAGAATGCTAGATTTGATAACATTTCAAAAGATTTTCCCTGCATATAAAGGAAGCTGCAGAGACCTGGAATGATAAGTAATAGGAGTAGCTGCAGCTATTGCTGCTCTTTCGATGCGCCTCAGTGTCGGAGCAGCAGCATCAGTGGCTGCCAAGGTGCTTGCCCGCCCAGAATTTGTTACAATCTGTAAAAGTCATAAATATCAAAAAAAAAAGTCAATGAAATTACATGGGAAAACAAGACAAAATGCATCAACAGCAGTCAGCAGAACCACATGAAAATATACAAGGACAACTCCTGCACAGCAATTCAGCATTTTGGACAAATATGGTCAATTTTAGCAACACAAATCCTCAGATAAGTGCACAGGTCAGCCTCCTTTTACTTACTGCAATCAACTCTATGGCCACCTGGGCCAGCTCTGTCTGCCACCTGCCCTGCTGAGTTCCAGATGCCTGGCTGCCAGAATCTCGAATAAGCTCTGACAGCTTCTTTCCCACCTGAAATATTGGGAAAAAATAGTGATCCAGATCAAAGAACCATTTACCTATTCTTAGAAATCCATATAATTTGTCTGGCAAAATAAAAGACTGACAAATAATCATGGAATGAAAGAGAGGGGGAGAAAGAATCAATTGACAGCAAAGCATTAGGGAAAACCAAACTAGCTAGGATCCCAGTTCTATAACAAATGTTTGTCGAACAATACGCCATTTGCATGGTCCAACCTACTTAAATTAGAATATGTTATATATTCTCAAATAATGTAAACACAACATAATTGATACCCACAACTCATTAAACTTTCATATCAAACATCAGATGCAAAATATATAATAACTAAATACTACCTGAAGCTTTGTCAGTATATGTGCAATTGTTTCATCTCTAGCTAGACCAAGCAAGACACGACATGCCAGAGCCCTAATGGAGTCAAGAACGGCAGGAGGTGTGATCATCCGAGGGTGAAGAAGATGCAAAAGAACCTTTATACCATTGTGTGCTCTAACAGCTTCCCTTGCCTGATGATATCCTTGTTCCAGTTGAGCAGCAAGACCAGCACAGCCAGCACCAGGCCCTAAAGTTATTCTGCGGTCCCCAACTACACCTGATGACACAGCTGTTTGCGAACTACTACCAGGAAATGGTGTACTTAGTGCTGTTGCACCACTTCTTTCCACCAAGTTAGATTCCCCATTGCGCTCCCGAGACTCATTCTGAACAGGCAACGGAACACTACGATCTGAGATATGCCTTTCAGAATGCCTTTCCCTATTCTCTGAAGGACCATTTAATGTTTGAACTGAAGCTGACTGCTGACCTTGTGCAGGAACAGAGGGTTTGTTACTAATCGAAGGAGGGGGGCATACAAGATTTACTAACACATTTAATGCTGGTTGAATCACCTGCAGATTGAAAAAAAATGAATAAACTAAATTTATTTAAAACATTGTACAAGCATGATGATGATTTCCAAACTTCACTACACTGGGTCATGAAAATCCTACTGTACCTCAGGATCAACATAGCCAGCACCATTAGCAGCATCCAAGATGACTGCCATGCCTACACGATCATTGCTCAAAGTAGCATTAACAATTAATTTACGGCTGTAGGGCACAAATGTGACAATATGAAGAACACCCAATGCATACTGTGCTAAATCATGCAGATAGCGTTCAACAGGCGGTGCCTGAAAATTAACAACACAGTAGGTCCCTATACTTCAGAAATTAACAGTTGAGAAGGGATTAAAATAAAAAGCAAGCAACTATTCTTGTACCTGGCACAATTCCAACATGGTTATATGCCCATTAGTGGCTAAGAACTTATCCACTGCAGGCCAACGAGCTCTCACAAATGCAGACCCAAGCTTCCTGTCACGCTGTATCTGGAGAAAAACCGAATCCATAGCCTCATTGCTGATGTCCAGTGGTTTATATGCAGCCCTTGCATTCAGGTTACTTCGGGCTACACCACGACTACTTTTATTTGGACGAAGAGAATCCACAACCAAGAGAAGATGCGCTCTGAAGTACTGGCGTAATGCAACACAAGTATGATAAGCAATCTGCTTTTCTGATGTCGTGAGCACTTCTGCAGATGATCGATCATTTCGAAGATTTACATTTGGCATACCTAATGTTCCTGAATTCCCACCTGATCTAATGGATGCAGCACCATGTAATAGATTTAACATTTTCTGTAGACCATCCTGCGCATCAAAGGAATCCAACACTGCTCTGAAGACAAATGCAGAAGCAAAAAAAATAGCAGCATTTTTTCTAGCTTGATCTACAGGGCACTCTAGAAGTTGAAGTGCTAACTCAACCACCTGATTCACCACATCAGATGGAAGAGCACAAACACGTTCCATAATACCCTGCACAAAAGTTTTTATGGGAATTATGACTTCTGAAGCAATGACAGATGGTGCATGCAAAATAACAAAGGTGAAGAGGAACTCAGAGAACTTGAGCCTCCAATATCAGACATGCTATGTCATTACCTGAAGTGTACCAATGGTAAATAAGCAAGATGAAAGACCAAAGAAGGTCTGTGAGACTCTACGAACAGAGAGAAGTTTTTGTATGCCACCACGATCAACAAACAATGCAGCAAATTTCCGATGAGCAGCTAGGGCACAAATTAGTTTGAGAACCTCAGGCAACAATGCTAAGTGATCAGGTCCCTCTTCATCTTTCAAACTGCATTGCAGCAAGGCAAGGCAGACATCAACACCCTTCTCGTGCAGAATGGGTCCCAAAGCTTCAACATATTCTCCCAAAATTTCAAGACACTGAATGCAGTATTTTTCCCTATGCTGTGCAAGAGACTCATCATCCAAAATAATGAAGTCTTCCAACTCTTCATCCTCTCTGGGTTCCGCAGCTTTTGCATCCATCGAATCCTGATCAACCTTGCTAGAACTCCTGAGAACCACAAGATTCCAGCATGAAATCCATGAAAAAATGCATGAATCCTCCAAGTGGTTAGAAATGCAAGGATGGGAGAAGGGGAGTGGTTGTTACCGTGAGACCTGAGTTGCCATAGCAGCATCCACCACAGTAGATGCAGCTTTAGAAGCAGCTAAAACTGCAGCTTCTTCATCATCTGTACTTTTCCAAACCTATGAAAAACAGCAGCTAGCATATTAGAACTGTTAAGGAGAAAATCAAAGTAAAACCTAAGCTTCAATCAGAGAATCTAGGTTACCTCCAATGCAGCAGTCTTGACAAGTTCAGCTGCTGCATCACCTGCAGCTTTGACTGCCTCAGCAGGTGCATTAGCAGCTCTAGCTTCAGCTTCTGCAGCAGCTATTGCTTTCTTCACCATTTCATATATATCCCTCGAGCCAACATTGCAGTCTCTAAATCTATCATCATTATCCTCTCCAACAACAAAACCATCACCATCAATCCTGCTCCAGATCTTTTTTATGTCAACTACTTTTTTGATCTCTTCATTTTTTGGTGAATTTCTATCTCTGGAACCCCGAATCATTCCACCTAATCGCAATCCAGAACTTGGAGACGTCAAAGTCCTTTCATTTTCTAAGATAGCTTCATTAGACCTTCCTTTTCCTCTGGTCCTTGGCCATCCCCGGTTCACCCTTCGCCTCAATGAGTCATCCCTCACATTTTCATCAGCATCTTCATCTCTAGTAGATCTACTAGCGACATGTCTCTCACCGTACTTTGACTTCCCATCAAGTAAATTTCTATTGTGCCATCCATCACCAGAAAGATTGGCATCTTCTTCAACCATCTCATATGTACCAACAACTTCTGATGAAGAATCAGTGAGCTCAGATTTCAATGACTCACCACCATCTGCCCAACATAATTCTCCATTTGCTTGCCTGATGGCAATATTTCTATCAACATCCCTATCAGTACTTGCATCACCCAGCAAAGCTTCATCTACAATCCTGGAACCATCAAATCGAGAGGTATCCAAAACCTGCCGTGATCTGCCCCTGTTTTCATCTCTACCTCTAGTAGGATTAGCAACTGAAGCATGCTTAACCTCTGGTGGAAAACTAGTATCCCTTTGACTAGAGCTGGCCTCACCAAAGACCCTTGTACGCAAAAAATGCATAAGTTTTGCTGACAAACCCGATGTTAAGATATCTTCTACCACTTGGCTACCCCTGAAAAATTCATCATGAAATGCATAAAATCATGCAAAAAACAAAGGTAACAACAGCCTAGAATACATAAAACCAAGTCACATACCCAGCCAATGACATAGCAAGAAGTCCAGTGGCATAAGCCCTCAGCATTTCAGAATCTGTAGGCTTATTACTCCCCAATTCTTGTTTCCAATTGCATTCATCACCATAAACTACAGGGTCCTCCATCACCCAAGTTTTAACATTATCCAGGACAGAATCATCAAAAACATGAGGATACTGGAGAAAATTAACATGCATATCATCCACAAGTAACCAAATGTCAGCAGACCCTACACAAATGTTTGACATAGAACAATGTAGAAATTTAACTAGACAAAGTAAGTCACTAACCATCCAAGCTAAAGAGCAGCTGAGAAGAATCCTGGCAGATGCTGCACGGACAGAAACAGAGTATCTACTTTCTGACAAAAACTTTGATGATATTGCCTCATAAAATTCATCATTTTCCTGAGCAAAACAAACAAATTTTTATAAGATAAGAGAAACAATAAGAAATAGTTCAGTAATAAGCAAATTAATGGTGGAATCCAACTTATAACATGCAAGCGAAATGCAGATAACGATACATACCCGCACTAAGTTACACAGCCTTCCAATACTATGAGATGCCCGAGCATTGTTAAAAGATGAACTCCCAGACTCTTGCACATATCTACTTTGAAGAATGTGCACAAAAAAAGGAAAGAAACAATGAGCTCATGACAGAATGCAGCTCAAGATATCCATGCAAGAACTAAAGGCATTAACTGTGGTAAGCAGAAAAATTGACATGCACTAATCTATATCAATTCCTTCTTCCAGGCAAGCTACATCAAGTTTGCCAATGATCGTCAGAGAGGGGAACTGGTATTTCCATGGGACAATTCAACATTTATCTAAATGAAATTTAAGTATTTTATCCTCCTAATCCTGTTTAGAATCTCAGGTGGAATGACAAAACAGACAATCTGACACAGTTAACTGGAGTTTTTAAGCCCCAATAAAATGTAACAGTGCTTTGGTGAGATAATATGGGCTGTGTGCTGATGTTCAATTCTTTTAAAATCATAAGTGGGTTGAAGTCATTCAGTTTTAAGAAAGTGTAGTTGTATCAAAAGGGGCCAGAGAGAATCATAAATAATAAAGGATTGTGAATGTTTGACAAGATAATTTATAAACTCCTTTAAGTATAATATTAAACACAAATGAATTAGTCATTCAAGCAGCAAAAAGAGGAGTCTTTGTTCCATTTAAATGCACAAAGTCAATTAATAAATCACCACAATTATAGAAAAAATCAACACAATGTTAGTTAATAAAAAGTGAGGCTGATCAATTGATAGGAAGATCACAATGAGCTAAGATGAAATGATCACCAAAACAAGTTAAAGCACTAAGAATCCTATAGAAAGCGCATAACCCTTAAAATGAATTCATATTAATTAAATTAAATGCAGGGCCAGAAAGATCTTAAGGTCATGGACTTAGGTATATGAGTTAGGTGAGCTGAAATACTAAATCATTCTAACATCAAAAAAGTTATTATGAGGGAACCATACCCTAGTGCTGTAACAACACTTGGGCATAAGTGCAGCTACTTAAGGCTACAGTGAAGGGTCCAAAGGATACAGTCTTGGAGACGAAGTCAGATAACAAGCTTTCGAGACAACAGAACAGAACACCCAAAAATTAGTTTCATGTCTATCAAAATTGCCAAACCACCCAGGCCAAGCAATGACACCTTAACATCCAAATGGAATTCCTACCATAGCATATAGTTTATACATAGACTAGTGTTTAAGAATACATTATTCTAATACTAATTTACATTTATGAAAGAGGTATTATGCCAGTGGTAGGTAGTCATAATTGATTGCAATGGTAAGCAGTATCAATAGATGGTTGTAATCTCCTTAACCAATTAAGCATCAACAATAAGTTTCAAGCCTTTGGATTCGTAAATCGTTGACCAGGAGAAGAATCAAGTCATTAGATACCCATTAGCTTTGCAAGTTTTGTACTACCATCTAGATGGTAGTATGAATGCAATAAATTTCATAATAAAACCAAGTGCCAAAATCTACATGAGCATTATTTTACAATAAAACTTAAAAACCAAAAGAACTCATGCATATCTCTAGCTTAAAGGCTCAAATGCCAAAAGGTGCGGTCCACCACACCAACCACCTCACTCAAACCCAGAGTCAAGCATTGTCATTTAGCAGCAAATGCTCGTCAAAATTTGAACCAATCATAAATCACCTTAACCAAAACGAAAATCCAACCCAACGGTAAAAAGCAATGAGAGTAAAAGAGTGATGCTATGGACGTAAAATGCTTCAATATGTACCATTTTTTAAATTCCCAGACACGAATATTGTTCAATCAAAATTCATTTCCTCCAATTAATTTTTTTTAAAAAAAAAAGACACGTGGGCATGCAGTGCTCTGTCAAAGTTGCATGTTAGGTCATTCAAAGCAATAATGTTTAGATTGGTTAGTTGAGCCGTTCGGGTACTCGGTCGTTCTTCCACGCACCGAAGTATGTTCACTAGCCGTTGAACAAAAACCACGCACACGCAGTACAACTTAAGATTGGTCCCGGCAACTTCTTAAAACGTGCATACTTGTTTTACAAACAGAAAGGAATGGAGTCTAGCCTAACATTATCACGACTACATGGATACAAAACAATGTTGCTCTTTACAAAAACAAATCTTTCATTAGTTCTGCAAAGAATCAATTAAGATGGGTATCACCAAGCTGACTTTATACTCGTTCACGAGAAGAGACACTATGCGAGATTGTAAAAGAGGAAAAATATTCTTAAAAAAAAAACTAAAAATTTCGTGTTCCCAATATTCCCAAAACTAATCCTCCAACTTCCACCACCTATGGAAAAAGATAATTAACAATACCCCTTCGGTAACACGAACTGTCCCCGGCCGCCCGGCCATCGCCCCGGCGCCCCCTTCCCCAAAATAAAAATAAAAATAAAAATTAAAAATTAAAAAAAAAAACCTAGAATCAATCAATAATTAAACCCTAGCATTGTCACACCAAACTACCACCGAACTCCCCGACTCAGGACTCCAGCGCATAACGACCTCCATCCGAAACCCTAGAATTGGAACCACATGAACCCGAATTATGCGTTCGAGAAGAAAGAAAGAGCGTACCTGGCTTCCTGGGCCTCGAGCATGGTGGCAAGGGAGTGAAGGAGCCTAGGGTTAGGGTTCGCCTGGGTGGCGACCATCTTCGAGATTAGTTTCTGCGCCCTGGAGAGCAAGGCCTCGTCCTCGCTCTCCCCCCCCGGCTCCTCCGGTCCTCCTGCAGCCGTCGCCTCCGCCGCCGTCTCCACCGAGGCCGCCGCCGTCTCCGCCGAGGCCGCCGCCGCCGCCGCCGCCGCCGAGGAACCCTCCACCGCCTCCATGGACCGCTTCTCCTAGAGTTCGATTGTTCGCTTTTCTTTCTTCCGGAGAATCGATCAAGATCGAAGGAAAACGGCGAGCGCGAGAGGAAGAGAGGGAGGGAAGAAGAAATGGGTCGAAGAGCGAAGGGGAAAAGGGGATGCCCCCCGTGCGACTTATAACTAAGACCCCGTTACGGTAATACGCCGGACCACGTTAAATCTCGTGTCCGGCGCTAGTGTTTGCAGGTCAGTACTAATTCAAGAGACAAGACCGTTGGATGGGGAAGCACGGGTGTGTTACCTTACGATTGTTTTGTTCCACGGGATACCGCAACGTGGTATGGAGCAGTGCCACGGCGTAGTGTCCGGAAGCCTCTTGGGGCTTCACCGTTTAGAAATGGCCGAACCAACACCGGTTATTCTTAAATTACGAAAGTAGCCTCAAAGCTTTGGTGAGCTATTCGGTGAGCCGGCAGATTGTTGGAAATCCACGTGGCTGACACTGGTTGGTGTGATCGGTCGAGTGACCGCCGTCGACATTGTTTACTTCGACATGCGTGAACATGGAACTGGTTCCCGCGTAGCTTGGCACGCGTGTCACCTTAGTGGCTCATTGTTTGGGCTAGATCATGGTTCATTATATGAGTTGACCTGATGGGCTTGGCTGCACTATACCTACGAAAAATATTTTGTACATCTGTGTAGAAATGAAAAATTTTTTTGCACCCCGCCATGGCTCCAATACTAGACTAAACTATAATATTTTAAAAAAAAATTTTTGACTCAACCAATTACCAAAAATAATGCATATAGACTGAAATTTGCATAAAATATTTTTCATAAAAAATACACAGTCTCATTTGATTGAACCATATAATTACTATTTTTCAACATATATTTAATATTTATAATTTTATTTTTTTAATTAAAATTTTAAATAATAAAAATATTTTTTTAAAAAAAATTATGATATCTTATGATTATATTATAATATTTTTTGATTAAATTATGATTTTTTACATAAAATATTATAAATAAATAATATATTTTTATTATGTAAAAATTTTATAAATTTTTTATAATAAAAATATTTTTTAATAATTTTTAAAAATAAATTATGATAGAATATCATAATTTTATTGAAAAATTTTATAATATAATTATAAAATATTATAATTTTTTTAAAAAAAATTATTATTTAAAATTTTAAATAAAAAATATAATTATAAATATTAAATATGAGTTAAAAGATGAGGACACGCGTATAGTATATTTTTTTATATTGGATATGATGTACAAGCAGTTTCCGATTGCTGGCACCCCACGTGACGTGATGGAAAAATGGGGCATAACTTAAAAATCTACAGTACTCTTGAAATTAAATAGTCAAAGTGTTTGGTCGTATGTGAGTATAATGAACTAAAAATCATTTTATAGGGTTTTCCATAATACTTTGAATTAACCTAAATAAACACACGTAAAATTAATTTATCTTTCATAAAATCTCACGGATCCTGTTCCAAAAACATAAAATCCGATATACACCGGCCTTCTTCATCCCATGGCCCACCTACCTTCTTGAGATCGCTTTGTCTCCCTCTTAGCCTCCCTCATGCTTCCGCTTGCTTGATCGCCGCGCTCTCTGATGGTCTAGGAGCAGGCCACAGAGGGTAGCGTGCACTGCAGCTAGCAGAGAAAAAAAAATTAATTTTTATTAATATATTATTTTATTTTAAAAAATATTTTTAAATATTAACTTTATAAGAGCAATTGAGTTAAGTTGAATCAAATGGCTAAAAACTCAAGTTTAATTCAATTCAAAATATTTAATCTGAAGATTCAGCTCAAAATCGATCGAGCCTCAAAATTTTAAATTTAAATTTGATTTAATAAAAAATAAATAAAATTTGAGATCGATTCGATTCAAAATATCAACTAAGTCATATTCGAGCTCAAATTTAAAATTAAGTCTTAACCTACTAATAATAAATATATTAATATATATTATAAATAAAAATAATATTATTAAAAATTTATATAAATTCAAAAAGATTTATAAAATTTTTAAGCTAAGACTTGAAAAACTATTCAAATAGCTTATGAGTAATTAGAGTCATTCGCACCCATAACTCACTAATCAACAATTTTACATATTTAGCTATAGTTTGGATTAATTTTCATATATAACTGATCTCTAAGATTTTAACAAAATAATTTCCTTTGACTATGGGTGGGAGAAGTTCAAATAATTTTGAATTTTATTTATTTAAAAAATTTAAGCAAAAAATAATATTATTTTAATTTTATCCTAGATTATTAGAACAAAATTATATTCTTAATTGGAATGAATATATGGTTCCACAAAAATGGCCAGCATAATTGGCTCCAAGATTGAACTTACAAGACGAATCTAAAAAAAGATTGGATTCAATAAAATAATCGAGTTTATCATTAAATAAAAAATATTTTAGTATTTTTGCTGATATATTTGTTTCCATATTTTTGGAAATTTTTCAATAGCCAATAATCAGTTGTATATTTTCTTATTTAAAAAAATTTTTATTTTGAATATCTACTCATCAATAATTTCACATTTTTGCTATAATTTTGGATTAGTTTCTATATATAACATCTCTTGAATATAAACCCAAAATTTTTTGGCTTGATGTATTTGACTGTGGCGAGATATTTTAAATAATTTTAAATTTTATTTTTAAAAATTTTAAAGAAATATATTTCTTTATTTAAAATTATTTATTTTGAAAAATACTTGCCAAAATAAGCAAATATGTATTCTAAACAATAAAGGTATACACTGAGATAATCTTTCTACATCAAAATAACTTTTGTAACTCTTATATTAAAGACACCAACAATAAGAGAGGAAAATAAAAACAAAAAATTAGAATTAATTAGAATCTAATTGGTGGTCTTGACCTTTGCTAATCCTTCAATATTTAAATCATTTTCATAGCTCCTATATTAGAGACACCATTAATAAGGGAGGAAAATTAAAATCAGAAGAATTGAGATTAATTGTGACTAGAGGTCTTGACTCTTGATTCTAGCCATTTTTTTGATTATGAGGAGACTAAAGCAAAATATTACCCATATTAACTCCATGCTTATTAATCAAAAGAAAAAAGAAAAAAATGAAAAATAGACATCCATAATCATCACTAGCCACTATTCTATCTCATCTCCTAGGTTTTCTTCTCAAATTAATGGTGATTAGTGCCTTCCTCTCATCTCTTTTCTATCTTATGAAATTCTAATCCATTATCCAACTCCAATCTAGATTATCAATCTCTTGCTATGCTCCTCTCTCCTTTTTTCACCATAATAGGCCCATCGCCCTTCTTTACCAATGTTGATTGTTAGACATTGAAATCATGGTGAGCTTCTCAAAGCCTTCTTATATCAAGAATTCTATTATAGTCCTATAGGATCTTCCCTATAGTGGAGTATGATACGCCCTAAAATGAATTATCCACCATAGTGCAGACAATCCAATGGTAGCCTCACACGTCTTTGAAAGAAGATGATGAAGCGACTATCCATCTAGTCCTTTATGACCATATAGAAGAAGTTCCAGAGATTGTACTCGCTAGAGAATAAGCAACCAACCATTTTGCTACTCCACTTTCTTCCTTACTCAGCAAAATCTGTAATCTCAACAAACTCTGAATTCTATAAAATCATTATTCCCTAATAGTCGGAGCACATCCCCATGACCTCTGCTCTCTGGCAATGGTGCATATTCTCGAAGATGATAGGTATCCACCTACGTCCTAAGATCCAACTATCCAAGATCCTCTAAGTAAGAAGGAAGTAAACACTTATGTTGCATGCCTTCTTCCTGAGATTGATTTCATATGAACTTGAATCTATCTCCTCCATAATGCTCTAAGTGGTTCTGACTCTCTAACTAACCCCATCTTCCACATGGCATCCTCCGAGCTGTTGGAAAATATGCAAAGTTTCATGCATATATTTTGAAAAAAATTTTCGAAATAAGATGCAACAGAAGATATAAATTAAATTATTTAATGTAATAATGCATATAATCTAATCATCAAACCCTGCATCTATAACCTATGACATATCATGATGCAAATATAAATCTAAAAAATAAATTAGATTAGTATTAATCTTATGAATACCATAGATTTAGAACACTTCTAGAAATCCTAGATCTAATCTAGCTCAGAAAAGAGATCAAATCTCTTACTTTCGCATGGATTGAGAACACCACAGTCGATTTTATTATTGTTCTTTGTTGCTTGGAGCCGCACAGTGCATCCGATCTCTATAGGTTGTCCACATGAAGTTGTTACTCTGATTGAAAGTTTATCGAATAAAGATTCGCTCGAAGTGCTAGCTTTTCATGAATCCCTCCTGATGGTTGACCTGAAAAATTATCTTCAAATCTCTTGAATACTCTAAGAGACAAAGATAAGAAGGAAGATTAAGGGAGAAGTCTAACCGTTGGATCTTCCAAATAAGAAACACAAAAACTTGAAGAAAGATCATAAAGAGAAGACACATTTTCTCTTCAGGACATCAACTATTGATGTCCTAAACATATCAACAAACCTTGACAAGAGGAGACCTTCTCCTCTAGTATTTTCTCACGCTATTTCTCTATTTCTCTCTAATTTTTCTCATAAAAAAATTCTACAAAAATTGAGAAGCAAAATTCTCTCAAAGAAATCCTTAGAGAAGACCATCTTCTCTTCTTTTCTTCTCATCAGGACATAATCATATCATGTCCAAAAGAAATCTTAATGCCCCAACAGCTTGGAGCATCAATTCTCCATGTCCCTCATCTCTTCCTCTCGGATTTTTTAGTGGTAAAAACCTCTCAAAAGATGGTAAAGAAAAACTCATGAGGAAAACTTAAGAGAAGACATTCTTCTCTTCTCCTTATCTCTATAGGACATGATCCATATCATGTCCAAAACAAAACCAATCCCTCCAAGAAGCTAGGTGCCCTTTTCCTTCATGCCCTCTCTCTCTTTTCTCTGATTTTTCTATGGATTATCCTAGGTTTTTGATGCCACCATCCTATTAAATAGGAGGCACCCATAAGAGGTGGAAACTAGGTCAAATACCTAGTTGACCTAATCAAAAACCGAAAAGTTTTGGAGGGCGTCCAACTCTTGGATGCCTCTCCTATTTTTTTGGGAGTAAGAAGCTAGAAAACCATGCATAAAAGGAGAACAAAAAGGGGTGAACAAAAAGGATGTGGCATGGGAATTAATTTCATAGAGAGAGGAGGAGGGTTTTAGGTTTTAAGGATTCTATCAAATAGAATCCAACTTAAAACTTATTTCCAAATTTGACCAAGTCAAATTTGATTCTAAAACTCTAGATAGGGGGCATGGAGATTTCTCTTAGGCATGAAAAAATTCATATAAACATCTAAAAATAAATACACAAGGGGTATGGGATCTTTTTTAGATGGCGCAAAGAAGAAAGGAGGAGTCCTAGTCTAACTAGAACTCTTCTCTTTAGACTAGGTTAAACCAAATTAAATCATAATTAGATTTGAGTCAACCTAATTAAAAGACAATCCTAGTCCAATTAGGAACCTAATTAAATTAGATTAAATTATATTTAAATCTAGTTTAATTTTTAATTAAATTAAAAATTAAGTGCACTCAAGTCCTAATATATTGAATAGGGACTTATTCTTTATTGCAACTGGCATATCCAATAAATCAATTAGACTTAATCTAATTAAGTCCAAACCAATTCTAATTGAATCTAATTTAATTAAATTTGATCTCAGCCTGATTGCTTAATCAGATTGAGCAAATTAGCAATCCAATTGCTAATCGATCCTCCTGCAATATATGCACTTGATCGATCATCAATCGCATTAATGATTTGATTACTAAATGATTCTCAATTGTCGATCAACCATCTGATCAGATAGTAACCTCTAATAGCAACCCTATAGGTTCAAATCTAAGCTGGTAGCATAAAAACTAATTCATGTATCAATCAAAATGATCATCTAATAATGGTATCCGACGTCCGGATAGGTCGAATATATGCAAAGCAATATTCTTAGAACTCTGGCCTATGGTTACTATATAATTAATGGAAAACATGCAAGGTTTTATGCTTGAATTTTAAAATATTTTTGAAATAAATCATAGCGGAAGATATAGATTAAACTATTTAATCTACAAAAGTATATAATCTAATTACTAAATCCAACATCTAGGATCTATAACATATCATAATACATGCATAAATTTAAAAATAATTATTTTAATATTGATCAAATTAATATCCTAGATCTAGAACAGTTCTAGATCTAAATCTTAAATCACATTTAGGTGAGAGAAGATATCAAATCTCTTAGCTTCGCACGGGTCGAAAACTCCATGGTTGATTTTCGTTGTCGTCTTTGAAGTCGCACATGCGTTCAATCTCTACAAAAAGTCCACACAAAGCTGCAATATAGATTGAAGGTTCGTCGAACAAAGATCCACTCGAAGTGCTGGCTTCTTACAGATCCCTCCTAATGGTTAATCTAAAAATTATTCTTCAGATCTCTTGAATACTCTAAGAGACGAAGAATAAAAGGAGGAATAAGAAAAAAATCCAATCCTTGGATCTTCTAAAAATAAAAATATAAATATAAGAAAAAACATCCTAAGAGAAGATAGATCTTCTCTTTCAGGACATCAACGATTGATGTCCAGAAAATATCTCTATGTTAGGATAAGAGTAGATCTTTTCTTCTAGATTTTTTTCATATTTTCAGATCTAACATTATCAGATTTTTTTTATAGAAAAATTTTACAAATAAATAGAGAAGAAGGATTCTCAAAGAAATCATAAGAGAAGATCTTTCTTCTCTTCTTCTTCTCTCACCAGGATATAATGTGATCATGTCCAGAAAGAACATCATGCTCCAACAACTTGGAGAACTTTTTTCCACATCCTCTTCCTCTCTCTCTCTTAGATTTTTATTACATAAAAATACATACAAGAAATAAGAGAAAAATACCTAAAAGAAAAATAAAGAGAAGACAATCTTCTCTTACCTTTGTTCCTTCAAGATATTAATATTTGATGTCCAAAAGAAAGGGCCTTCACCAAGATAATTGGCACCCCAAAACCACCCATGCCATCCTCTCTTTCTCTTCTATTTTCGATGGAATTCTCAAAATTTTTGACGCTCAAAATTCATTAGAAGGAGGCATCCTCTATTAATATGGAAGACTAGGTCAAACCTAGTCAAATAAGGAGACAGGAGGAATGTGGGGGGCATCCAACTCTTGGACACCTCCCCCTAAAATTATGGCATGAGAAATCTAAAACCCATGAACACAACCAAAGAAAAAAATGTGCACAAAAAATGGGGCATCGAAAATATTGGTGCATAAGAGAGGAAGAGGTGTTTTGGTTTCATAGGACTCTATCAAATAGAGTAAAAATCAAAACCAATTTCTATATTTGATCAAGTTAAATAATATACCAAATCAAACTAGATATGGGGGGTGGAGAACCTCATTGGTGTGGAAAACATCACATAAAATCTGGAAATAAAATAAGTAGGCATGGGCTTTAAGGTGGCGCAAGGAAATTAGATGAGTCTTAGTCTAACTAGGACTCTTCAATTAAAACTAAGTCAAACTTAATTTCAAACCCAATTCTAATTAGATTTGAGTCAACCTAATTAATAAGCTATTCTAATCTAATTAGAAGCCTAATTAAATTAGATTTAAATTATATTAAATTTAATTTAATTTTTAATTAAATTAAAAATTAGTTGAACTTAAGTCCTAGTCGAACAGGAACTTATTCTCCCTTACAATTAGCTTATCCAATAAACTAATTAGATTTAATCCAATTAAGTTCAAACTAATTTTAATTAAATCTAATTCAATTAAACTTGATCTTAGCTCGATTGTTCAATCAAATTAAGTTAATTAGCAATCCAATTGCTAATCGATCCTCCAGCAACACTTGCACTATGTCAAACATCAATTGTATTGATGGTTTGACCTTAGAACGATTCTAAATCATTGATCAACCATCTAATAAGGTTACAATCTCTTATATGTATGACCCCATAGGTTCGAATCTAAGTTGATAGCATAAGAACCGATTCATGTACCAATCGAAATGATCATCTAGTAATGGTATCCGATGTCCGGATAGGTCGAATGTATGCAAAGCAACATTCTTAGAACCCTTGCCAATGGTTACTATATAATTCATTCCTTTGACTAATGATGCTCAAGATAATTTCGAGTAAACTATCAACACTCATACAAGTCATCTCTATTATATTTCAAAATTTTGCAAATCCCATGACTCCTCATGAGGATTACCCAGACTTAGGTTTTGCTAAATTGAAACATAGTGAGTCATTCTCTTCCTCAAGTTAATCAAAAATGGTCAATCTTATCTTGACTCATACACCGACTCTACAAATACTTGACTATACCCAAAAATCTTTCGAACCTAAATTAAAAATACAAGTAGTCCAGCATCAAAGTATAGTGAGTTGCTTGCAAGTCACCGTAGTGATCTTAGATCGGAGAGACACTTGTATCCATTAGTATTAGCTAGTTACTCTTGATAGTAGAGTGCTACATTGATCATGTTCAGTATAGATATACTACTACATCTCATCTGGATGCCATACCAGTGTCTCCACCCACTTGATTACGAGGATAATCAATGCATATGGCATACAGCGACCTACACTCGATATATTATCATCCTTGTTAATAACTTATCATTTGATTGTAAATAGTTTAAGAACTATCTGATAAATTCTTCTTTATCAATTGATTATGGTTCTAAAGATTTTATCATAATTTAGGAGTTTATTTAAGGAAGATAGAACTTTTATAATGAACCAGCCAAATAACTATTATTATTAGATAATTCATATACTAATTTCAATCATCTACTACTTAGATGATTGGTTTTAGGATATATTTTTCAACAACTCCCATTTGGACTAAAGCTAATCAGAATGATATCAAATATCCTATCTTCCACTTGAGTTCATAGAACTCTTTAGTTCCGAGGCCTTAGCAAATGGGTCGGTTTCCTTTTCCTTGGTTTTCTAAAGGTTAACGTCATCCTGATCTAAAATCAAAGGTGATAACGATGCAGAATATATGGTCCTTCAGTTCTTTAGCCTGAGCTATGGCTCTAGTGCCACGATAGGATTGGATCATCGATGGAGGATGCCACTTTCGATCTGCTAATAAACCTCGGCAACTATACAGCTTATATGGCAGCATCATGTGCCATGATATACTCTATATCACTAACTGAATAGACTATAGTATCCTGCTTGGAATCTTTTTAGCAGATTGCTCCTATAATTAGAGTATGACCCGATACTTTGTTGTTGTCATCTTGATCTGACTAAAAAATTGGAATCAAAATATCTACAAGTTTTAAGTCGGTATCTCCATATTTGAGTCACCGAATCTTAGTATTTTTCAAATACTTATGGATTGTTTATATAATTTTTTAATGGTTCTCACTTAGATTAGACTGGTATCTACTCATTATTCTTAGTGAGTATACCATATCTGGTCTTGAATATGAAAAAATTAGATGATAGCCAAACCTTTATTCCTTGCAATGCTGGAATGCCATTTTCGATTAAGAGAATTTCATCCACAGACAATATAAGAAATAATACTACAGAATATTTTTGCTCAATTATAAATACAGAATTTGTCTTTGTTCATAATAAAGATAGACGTTCAAAATATATGTTCGAACTCTGAGATGATAGTCAAATGGGCTTTATAGGTCCTTACCTTCTCATCTGCGCTACTCTGATTATTTTAAAAATTCAGTCGCACCCAATGGATTTTATTCCTTCAGGTGAATCAACTAGTGTCCATACACTATTGATTTTTATAGACTTCAATTCAGATTTGATGGCTCCAAACCACTTCTCAGAGTCAGACCATTATATTGCATCCCTATAGGTGATCAGATCCTTTTTGTTCTAATCGAGCTTAACAGGATCGCCATCCTGGATCAAGATATTGAAGTATTTATTTGGCTAATAGGATACTCTACCGAATCTCCTTAAAGGTGCCACTTTAATTGGCTTTAGGTTTAATCTGATCAAATTCAATTATGTAGGTTTACTAGATTATGTTGGTTCATTTTCTACCAGTCAAACTTTCCTTAGACATCAGTTCCTTCTCTAAGAAACTTCTTTCCAAAAAAATGCCCTACTGTTGATGATCATCTTTTGTTCTTAAGCATGGTAAAATTAATAATCCTTAAACACATATTGGACTAGAATCCAAGTTTATCTATGTGCAAACCTTTGACATAAGCTGATCAACTCCAAATTCGAAGGTGAGAGAGTTTAGATCGACGTTCGATTCATATCCCATATGGAGTCTTTACAATAGATTTACTCAGTATAAATTTTTAGAGTAAAACTAATAGCTACAAGAGCACAATCCTGAAATAGGCAAACAAGTTAACCCTATTGTGAATTGAACCATTTCTAATAAAGTTCAATTTGTTCTTTCATATATACTGTGTTTCGAAAAAAAAATCTACTGAGAGAGAATCCTATTCTCTCCTAGATATGTCATAAACTTACTGGATAAGTATTCGCCTCCTCGATCTGATCGAAGAGTTCTAATATCTTTTTTAGTTTATTTTTCTATTTTATTATTGAATTATTTGAACATTTCAAATGATTTAGGCTAGACGAACCCATGCCTAGATAGGTCGTCTGTAATGAAATATTGATATCTTCCTCTGGCACTTAAGTTCATAGGTCTACATACATCACTATGTATGAGACTTAGAACTTTATCAGCTTCTTCATCTTTTTCAGTAAAAGATGACTTTATCATCTTTCCAAGAAGATAAGACACAGGTTATCAATGATTCACAATCATTGATGTCAAGATTTTTCTCTCAAGCTAACACATTCATCCTATCTTATCAAGATGACTAAGCCTATAATGCCAAAGGTAGACATCCATGATATAATCTAACTTGGATTTTTATTAAATGTGTACATTACACTTAACAAACTTTATAAATGTTAAATGTCATTTCTTTATTGCCCATATATTATTATAACATTATTCATAATAATATCATAATAATTTTCTTTATTGATAAATGATAATCATCTCTAACCAAAAAGCCAACAGAGATCATATATATTATAAACGTTGGATAATAGTGATAATCACTCAAAATGATATCTTTTGAAAATAAGCTTGATAATTCCTAAAGTTAGGATTGGAACAAGACTTTCATCCCCAATGTTTAGGTATTTCTTACCATTTTCAAACATTCTACTTACTTGCAGTCCTTATAATAAATTGCATAGGACTACTGGTATCCAATACCCATATAGTAGAATTACATAAAGAGAAATTTCAAGATATTATCATATAACATCCTTAATAAGTAACTCTTTCTTATTTCTCTTGTTCAACCTGTTGGGGTCAAGAGAAGCAAGACAATTCTTCTTTCTATGACCCTGCTTCAAACAGTAAAAGCACTATACCTAATTTGGATTAATATTAGACTTATTATTTTGATTGGATTTAGAAGCCCCAATATGAATCCATTCATATTGCCAAACCAAATTCAACTTTCGATACTAATTATCGAAGTTGGGTCCCATAAGTCATCACTATCTAACAGTGATAGGAGCAATTAGGGTTTAGCCTTATTTTGAGAAAAGAGAACAATGACCTAAGTATATGAATTATTTTAAGCCTAGAGACTTAGGATTTAGTCTTAAGGTTCTTCCACTATTTTATTCGAATTGGTAGCTTCTACTACCAATTCGAAAAATTATTTTGATTCCCTAGTAGGTACTAGAATCCACATAAACTACACACAAGCCCGACTATGGTCGGACAACCCATGTGCATCTACGAGTAGATTCTTTAACCAATTATTTTTTTAAATAAGTTTTAGTAATTTAATTTTATCCCAAAAATCTAATCAGTAGGCTAAGGCCTCACTATAAGGATCCAGTTAGATCCAACCATTAATATGACTATACTTGGTGTATCTAACCAATGAATGATTAAGCTCAACTATGATTGATCAACCTAACCACCATTAAAGAGATACATCTAAGTCGTCATATGATGAATGATAATTTAATTAGTTAATAAGCACCAGGCCTATGGGCCTCCAATGATTATTGAGTTAATTAACCTATTATCAAACACCTTAATGAGAGGCTATGACTTAGTTATCTCCATAACTTTATCATTTTAAGGATCTAATAATTTTAGAAAATTTATATTTATTTATGATTTAAGGATAGAAAAGACATGGACTAATTTGCTCCCACTAACTTCACCAAGTCAAGTCCTCCCACTGACTTCTTAAGTCTTTGATAAGGACTAGGTTCAATATCGGTCCATGGGCATCTAAATCAATCTCACTGAATAAAATCAATCTCATTGATTTTCTATGTGACATGGGTTAACACGAATCAATGAGCAACCTAATTAAGATCTGATTAACCATATTGGTCAGGTAAGTAAGATCGATGGGAGGGTTTGCCAAGGCTTGCCTTAGACACCATCAATGATCAGGTAAGTAGGCTGCCAATTAAAAACCATAGGTTTGAGAATGCCAGACTTATCTTAGACATCAATCGGCTTATCAATTTTGATTTGATCTGCCTAAAGACTCAGGCTCGACCACTGAGCCACGATCAGCATTCCATTTGTTACATGTATGGACTTTGATCAACTACAACTATTGAATTAATCTATAGAAATGACCAAATCCTAACTAATTATTAATTAAGTTTGATCAATTTCTTAACTTAGTCCATATTTAATCTAACCCTAGGTCTAACGCAGTTTAAGGACCTTATCAAAGCTAACCTATTATCCTTTAACCCATGTTTTATAAAATTATCTTAGGATCTTTAAATCACAAACCTAGATCCTAAACAATCACTTAATTCTCAATTAAGTTCAAAGCTTATGAGTTTAGATTTATGGAACCTCAGAACTAATTTTTGATTTGATCATTTGAAATATTTTTAAATTATAAATAGTTTACATTGAATCATATTCAATACATGATTTTAGATATGATTTGTTTTAATATTTAGATCATATCCTATGATTTTGAATCTAAGGTTTTACAAAAAGTAAGTTCTTAATTTAAATTCTATAAAATAAATATGTCATACATATATATTTTAGATTCAAAAAAAAAATATATGAACATATGCAATAAGAGGATCTAGATCTAAACATAAAATACATCACATGGATCAGATTATAAATTATTTAAATTTAAAAATAAATCATAAATTATTTTAGATCTCATATAACATATTTATGATTTATTTAGGTCAGTACATACTAGGACAACCTCTCCATTGTAAGAGATAAACATTACAGCAAAACAACCTTCTAATCAGTATGTTCGATCCGATATTATTTAAATTTAATCTAAATAATATAAAATAGATCTAACATCTATTTAATTTTAGACTTAAAATTAAAAAATAAATCATAAAATTATTTAGATCATATCTAATTTATTCATGATTCAAAATTATAGATCAGCACATACTAGGACAATCTCTCTGAAGGAGAAATCCTGATTTTTTGGATCAGATTCATTCAGATCTAATCAGATCAAGAGAGATATTTCAAAAATTTTTCTCATATATCCAGATCAGATCTAAGATATTTCGGATTTGATTTTATAGATCTAATAAATAAAAATAAAAATAAATTAAATCTAATTTAATTTATATCTTGATGTTGGATAATTAGATTATCCTTTGATGATCCTACTGATTGCCTGAGATTCTGGATCTAGCCACGCAAGTGCCTGACCTCTACCGGTATCCACTCAAGCTGAATCTCGAGATCTTTTTCTTCTTTATCATCTCTCCAAATATCAGATCTAGATCTAATTTGGAGGATTTTCAAAATTTCTTTCGAAGATTTGCAGTCATCTCCGCAGCAGTGCTGTCTTCTTCCTTTCTCGTCAGCTTTCTCTTGCCTGGATTGCATCAAACTGGAGCCCAAATTCTCTTGGGCATGGAGAGGAGAGAGAGGACCAGAAGATGGCATGGAGGAGGGAGAGGGGCAGCCTTGGGGCATGGGCTAAGAGAGAACTCTATGAAAGTTGGATGCAGACAAGGTTTATATAGATCCTGCTATGCCATGCAGTGCCACATCATCCCAGCCAATCACGTTGCTTCATGCAATCAGATCTAAATCTGATTGATGGGATGACATCACCTAATTCAATCAGATGAGAGCCCCCTCAATTCATCCTTAGATGGCGCCTAAGACTGGTCAAAGTCTATAGGTTGGCGCCACCTAAGTAGAATCCTAGAAGCAACCTAGAGTCCCATTTGTATGGGACTCTAGGCATCCCAATCCATGGGCGCACGCCTTCCTAGGCATGCACCCCCACCTTTCTAATTTCTAGCAAGGGGACAAGCCCCTATCTACTCTCCTATAGGTGCATAACACATAGGCAGATATCTAAGTGTCAAAGGTTAACGTTTGACCAAAGTCAAAGAAATTTATCTCATAAATTAAGACAATCCTTTTCTGACTTGGACAAGCTCCAGTCAGACCAAGTAAAGATACCTGAGTGAGCACAAACATATTTGGCTCAGTCGAGATAACTTTTAATGATTTTTAGAAGGAGAACATTAGGCTCAATCGTGTGCTAGCATGATTTTCTTAAACCTAATTGAACTTATTCAAATCAATTGAATTGGATTAGTCCAATTGATGATATCCAGATCCAAACTCTTATTTGTGTGACTCAGTTAGGTTTAGTTCTATATGGTAATGGGATATGTTGCGATCTCTATCATCGATATTATCGAAACTCCTTTCGATGGATCAAAACTTTTCTGATTCAGACAACTAGAATGATCAATCATCTAAATCATTCTAATTGCTCCCAAAATCCATCAGTGACACCTATCAGTATATGATGGCAACCCATCAAAACTGAAAATGAACCTCTTGGTGCAGCTACTTGTGTGATTAAGTTCTTCTATCTTGAGCTCCGATCAGATTAGGGTTAAGGTGAACTTGTCAAACCCTAATTTCCATCATATGATTTAATCATTCGATTCAAGTTCGATGTGAAAACCTTAATAGAAACTCTTTATAAATTTCACTCTGTCATGGCCATGGGCTTATGGACTTGATTCTCATGATCATCATAGGACTGCTTCTTATCTACTGAGGTAGATAGATTTCCTTTTGGTGTAATCCAATTCCTACAATGAACATGCTAGAGCCAATATACACCTCAGGATTCCGAATGGCTAGGAGACTAAGTCATAGTGTAGTCAAACTATAACACCCTCAAAGTGAACTGCCAATACATCTCAGGTCAAAGAACTAGACACACCACTGCAGCTTCGAGTCAGTCATCGACGAGAAGGTAGACTTTCTTATGACTGCTCGAGGTGGTCATGCTCAGTGCCCTCATTCTCTAACGAGTATCTGTACTCTTGCTCCGATGTCTCTACACCGTAGACTCAAGACTCATCTACTATAAAGAAGCGATTATACACCAATCTTTTGGATCAATTACCATCCTCATGATGATCCTACGGTCAGAAGCATTTTATGAGTTAATAATGAAAATTCTTATCTTAAATTTTCAACTCTTGAAAATAAGAATTATCATTACCATTAACTCAAGGGATGCATCATAAACACTAAATACACATTTGTGATAGAAAATAATTTATTTTATTATTTATAGTCAAAATTATAATTTTACCCCTAGAAGTGTACTACAAGTGTCAGCCAATTTTGGCTTCTAGGGCACACATATCTAACAAACTCCTACTTGACCTAAAGCCAATTGGCTATAAATCTAAGTCCCATCTTCTCAAGATCAGCTTCGATCTTCTACTGGCCCAACGACTTTGTAAGTGGATCCACCGCACTGTCTGTGTAGTCGACTCTCTTGACCTCGACGTAACCCTTCTCGAGGTAATCACGGATGAGATGGTATCGCCGCTCGATATGCTTGAATTTTAGATGAGACCTCGACTCCTTAGCAAGGGCTATGGCACCATTATTGTCGCAGTACAGAGGAATGGCATCTGATAGCATCACTTCAATCTCTGTGGCAAACTTTTTATATCAGAATGCCTCCTTTGCAGCTTCTGATGCAGCGATGTATTCTGCTTTCATGATGAAATTTGCTATCACTGTCTGCTTGAAACTTTTCCAACTGACAGCTCCACCATTGCACACAAACAAACTCCTAGATGTCGACTTTCAATCATCTACATCGGACATAAAATTTGAGTTTGTATACCCCTGGACTTGGAGTTCTTCATTACCAAAGATTAACAACATATCCTTAGTTCTTCTCAAGTACTTAAGGATATATTTCACAGAAGTCCAGTGTTCTTCATCTGAATTCGACTGATATCTTCTCGTAACACTCACAGCATGGGCTATATCAAGTCGTGTACATAACATGGCATACATAAAGCTCCCTATTGCTAAAGCATAAGGGATCTTGCTCATGCATTCTATTTCCTCAGGTGTGCTAGAGCACATCTTCTTGGAAAGATGAATGCCATGTCTGAAGGATACCAAACCCCTCTTAGAGTTTTCCATGCTAAACCTCTTTAGCACTTCCTCTATGTACATCTTTTGTGAAAGTCCTAGCATCCTATTTGGTCCATCTCTATAAATCTTAATTCCTAGAATAAAGGATGCTTCTCCTAGGTCTTTCATCGAGAATTCTTTAGATAACCACATTTTAACTGTAGTCAACATAGAAATATCATTCCCAATAAGGAGGATGTCATCCACGTACAATATGAGGAAGATAACAGCACTCCCACTGATCTTTTTGAAGACACATGGCTCCTCATTTTTGATGAAACCAAATAATTTGATCACATCATTAAAATGAGTATTCCAACTTTGATATGCTTGCTTAAGTCCATATATGAACCTTTGCAGCTTGCATATCTTATGATCATCATTACTGGATGTGAAACCTAGCGGTTGTTCCATATAGATATCTTTCTCAAGATATCCATTTAAGAATGCCATTTTCATGTCCATTTGCCATATTTCATAATCGAAATAGGCTACAATAGCAAGCAATGTGTGAATGAATTTTAGCATAGTTACTAACGAAAAGGTATCCTGATGGTCAATGCCTTCGCATTGACTATAATCTTTTGCCACTAATCTAGCTTTGAATGTCTCCATATTCCTATCTATACTAATCTTTCTCTTATAGATCCACTTACACCCAATAGGTACTATACCTTCTGATGGATCTACTAAGGTCTAGATTTGGTTTGAGTACATCAAGTCAATTTCTAACTTCATTGTCTCTAACCATTTCTCGGAGTCGATATCCGATATCATCTCGTTATAGGTTTTGGGATCATCACCATGAACCTCATTATCTACGAGGAACATTTTTTCTACTTCCTCTGAAATAGTACCTAAGTATCTCTCAGAGGGACGAAAAATTCTTTCCGATCTACAAGGTGGAGGAGGTAGTGATTGTATTGGTTCAACCTGATTTGATTCTATTTGGTCCTTAACTCATTGCTCTTATGAGACTTTCTCATCGAGCTTGATCTGCTTTTCAATGTCGCTATCTTGAATCAACTATTTTTCAAGAAAGATGGTATGTCGACTCATAATCATATTGTAATCTTCTGGAATGTAGAAATAATATCCTAATGACTCTTTAGGATATCCTATAAATCGAGCTCTAAAGGACCTAAAGTCTAACTTATCCGTTTGTTGTCTTTTGACATGAGCCGGACAACCCCAAATTCTGAGATGACTTAGACTTGGTTTCTTACCATGCCATATCTCATATGGTGTGGTAGGAACGATTTTAGAAGAAATCCTATTCAGTAAGTATATTGTAGTTAACAAACAGTATTTCCAAAGAAAATTAGGAAGGTCTGTGAAGCTCATCATGGATCGGACCATATCTAATAGAGTCCAATTCCTCCATTCTGAAGTCTCGTTGAGTTAAGGTGTTCCAGGTGAAGTCCATTGAGAGACTACGCCATTTTTCTTGAGATAGTCCAAAAATTTCCGACTAAGGTATTCACCTCCTCGATCTGATCGAAGAATCTTCATGGGTTTTTCAATTTGCTTTTCTACTTCATGTCTGAATTTTTTGAACTTTTCAAAAGCTTCAGACTTATGTCTCATAAGATACATATATCCATACCTAGATAAATCATCGGTAAAGATTATGAAGTAGACAAAGTTGCCTCTAGCCGGCACATCAAATGGGTCACACACATCAGTATGTACTAGGGCAAGAAGATCCGAGGCCCTTTTCCCATGTCCTACAAAAGGGAGCTTAGTCATTTTGCCATGAAGACAAGATTCACAAATTGGATATGACTCAGAAGTCAATGAACTCAATAGCTCGATTTTCTGCAATTTGTTAACCCTATCTTCTGTTATATGATCTAGTCTTAGGTGCCATAGATACCTATCATTTGGACTATCCCTAGGTCATTTGATGATATTCATATTTTGCTCGATATTAAAAATAGATACATCAATATGTAACTGATAAAGATTGTTAATAAGGAAACCACTTGTAATTTTATTTCTTTCATAAAGAATGTTATAATGATCCTTAAGAAAACTAATTACATAGCCTTCTAGTGCTAGGCATGAAATAAAAATCAAATTCCTACTTGCTGCAGGCACATAATAATAGTCCTCTAAAACTAAGTCTAAACCAGATGATAGTTGAAGAGAGTATGTTTCCACGACTACGGTAGCAACTCTTGCTCCATTTCTGATACGCAGGATCATCTCACCATCCCTCAGCCTCCTACTATCCTTAAGATCCTACATGGTAGTGCACAAATGAGCACTAGAACCAGAGTCAAGCACCCAACTGGATGTAGAAGAAACCATAAGGTTAGACTCAATAACGAGCATACCTCTAGAAGGACCTGCCTCCTTATTCTTCAGGGTGGCCAGGTAAGTAGGATAGTTCCGCTTTCAGTGGCCGTCATTGTTGTAATGGAAATACTTTCCTTTGTCAGCGGCCTTCTTTTTTAGCTCTGTCTTTTTCTTCTTCCACCTTTTGCTTTTTCATAGACTTCTTCTTCTTTCCAAAAGACTTTCTCTTGGAAGAAGTCCGTTCCATAGCAAGCACTGAGCCTTTAGAACCTTTCAGAGAAAGTTCAGCGGTAACCAGCATGTTCATAAGTTCAGCCAGGGAATTTTAAAGTTTATGCATATGGTAGTTCATGATGAACTGCCCATATGCATCAGTCAGGGGATTGCAGAATTATATCATTCTGTAAATCCATGTCCAACTTTACTCCGAGCTTCTTAAGCTCTTTTAAGTTTTTGATCATCATCAGATAATGATCTTGGATTGACTATCCATCATGCATTTTAGCCTTGAAAAGTCATTTAGTGACTTGATACTTGGCTGCGCGACTCTGCTCACCAAACATCTCTTACAGGTGAGCCAATATTTGGTGGACAGTCCTGATATCTTTATGTTAGCACTGAAGCTCATCAGACATCGAGCCCAATATGTAATATCTAGCCTTATTATCTTCGTCCATCCACTTTTCAAGAGATGCTCTCTGTTCAACAGATGGACAAGCTGGTAAGGTGGGAGGATCCTGGTCCAATACATGAGTTAACTTTTTTGGAATGCAAAATGATTTTGAAGTTCTGGAGCCAATCTTTGTAATTAAATTTGGTCAGTCTATAGATGTTTAGGATTCGTGCTAGTGGATTGGATGTAGACATTTTCTTATAGAGAGTCAAAATTTTTAGTTAGATATTGTAATTAAGACTTAACCAATTTCTTAAGGATTTTATTTTTAAATAAATTAGCTTTCACTATTTTGTTGGATCCCTACACTTCCTCTGTAGAGATGCAATAATCTCCATAATTAATGATTTTTAGTGGATGGTGTGGTCCCATCAACTAACTCATCATCTCACCTAACAGTTATTGGTGATGGGTTAGTCAATGAGTGAACAACTCTTGTTCAATGATTCTCTAATCATGGTGCACCCAAACTTGATCTCTAATTCATGAATCTCACCGTGCCTAGAATATTGATCCACTCCTTAGTTAAGTCAGACCCACCATTTGCATAGATTGGATTCCTAATTGAGTCTCTCACCGTATCTAGAATATTGAGCCCAATTCATCCTCCAACCCGTAGCATCCAATGCCTAATATACATGATTGCGTCTTTCCGATGCAACTGAACCATTGTAACCAGCCGAGAACAATCAACCTCGAAAAGGGCCCGCACATCTATAATGGTGGAAGACCTTAGACTTAATCTTTTCTTAGGAAGATTTGATTTAGGTTTCATTAAACTAGACTTGACATAGTCATAACCATTATGACTAATCTAGTGGCATGGATTAGCTCGGATTATTGGCCATCTTAGATCAGGACTGAGCCAACAAATATAGCCAGGTAAGTGAGATCGGTGGAAGGGATATGTCATTAACTCGATAAGAACGCATTCAAGTCGAGTAGCTCCCAATTAAAAATCAGTCAGTCGTATCTGCCAGACTTACCTTAGACACTAAATTATTGAGCTAGAACCAATCGGGTTAGCCTATAATCCAAACTCTAACCACTGAGCCTAATTAAGTCTTAGCTTGATCGATCATTCATGTGACTCAATCTTGACCCAGACTTAATCCTATTAGGCTAGTCAATTTAAGCATTGTTGATCCTATCTAACCAACTCTTAATTCGATTTGATCAACCGCTTAGACCTAATTGAGCTACCCAAGTCTGAACCCAATTTTATGAATATGTCTTAGATCTGAAATTTTTAATTTTAGATCTAACATATATTTCATAATCTTAATTCTTAATTAAGTTAGGGTTCACAAATAAAATATGTAAATAAAATCCTAGGATTTCAGGATTTAGGATTTTGCAGAAAGTAAGTTTTTGATTTCTAGTTAAGAACGAATATACAGCATCCCTACACATCATAAGAACACCCCATTGAATGGAAGGAGAGGGCATTTAAATCCTACTTTGTTCTTATGATCGGACGGCTAAGGGGAACGCCTTAATCAGAAATATAAATCTACAAAACTAGTTAGATCTACATCATATATCTCATATAAAATTGATCTAACTTTATATATATTTTTCATACATCTCATATATCATATCATACATATTTTTAGATCTAAATTATCTTATAATTATCTAAAATATTAGATTTAAATTGATCACATCAAAATAAATTCTAATATAGATAATTATATAGAACTATTCTACAACTAGTCTAATCATGCATTCATCATATCTCATATGATCCAAAAATTAAATAATTTTATTTACTATTTTTTAGATCTTATTATAATATTTATTATATTAAAAAATAATAAATAAATAGATCTAAAATTATAACTTAATCAAATTAAATTATGAACATGCAAGACTATGTATTGAACTATTCTATTTTACAACTAGTCATGCATCTTATAAAACTTAGATCTAAATTATTTAATTTTAATTTTTTTGATTTCAGATCTAATCACATCTCATGTGACATCTGAAATCACCTGAATATTAGATAAAAAATAAATTAAAATTAGATCTAAATAATTTAGAGAACCTGGCTCTGATACCAGTTGAAGGGAGAATTCTGATTTTTCGGATCAGGTTCGTTCAGATCTGATCGGATCAAGAGAGATATTTCAAAAATTTCTCTCATATATCCAGATCAGATCTAAGATATTTCAGATTTAATTTTATAGATCTAATAAATAAAAATAAAAATAAATTAAATCTGATTTAATTTGTATCTTGATGTTGGGTAATCAGATTACCCTTAGATGGTGCCTAAGGCTGGTCAAAGTCTATAGGTTGGCGCCACCTAAGTAGAATCCTAGAAGTAACCTAGAGTCCCATCTTATGGGACTCCAGGCATCCCAATCCATGGATGTATGCCTCCCTAGGCATGCACCCCCTCCTTTTTAATTTCTAGCAAGGGGACAAGCCCCTATCTACTTTCCTATAGGTGCATGACACATGGGCAGATGTCTAAGTGTCAAAGGTCAATGTTTGACCAAAGTCAAAGACAAGAATTAGCAGGTGACGAAAAATGGTAGGTGTTGTCTCAAATTTATCTCATAAATTAAGACAATCCTTTTTTGAACCGAACAAGCTTCAGTCAGACCAAGTAAAGGTACTTGAGTGAGCACAAACACATTTGGCTCAGTCGAGATAATTTTTAATAATAGTAGAAGGAGAACGTTAGGCTCAATCGTGTGCTAGCATGATTTTCTTGAATCTAATTGAATCTTATTCAAATCAATTGAACTGGGTTAGTCTAATTGATGATATCCAGATCCAAACCCTTATTTGTGTGACCCAGTTAGGTTCTATTTTGTATGATAATGGGATATGTCACGATCTCTATCATCGACATCATCAAAACTCCTTTCGATGGATCAGAACTCTTCTGATTCAGACAACTAGAATGATCGATCATCTAAATCATTCTAATTGCTTCCAAAATCTATCAGTGACACCTAACAGTATATGTTGGCAATCTATCAAAACTGAAAATGAACCTCTCGGTACAGCTACTTATGTGATTAAGTTCTTTTATCTTGATCTCCGATTAGATTAGGGTTAAGGTGAACTCATCAAATCCTAATTTCCATCATATGATTTAACCCTTTGATTCAAGTCCGATGTGAAAATCTTAATAGAAACTCTTTCGATTATTTCACTCTGCTATGGCCATGAGCTTATGGACTTGATTCTCATGATCATCATAGGACTGCTCGTCATCTACTGAGGTAGATAGATTTTCTCTTGGTGCAATCCAATTCCTACAATGAACATACTATAGCTAACATACACCTTAGGATTTTGAATGGCTAGGAGATCGAGTCATGGTATAGTCAAACTATAACACCCTCATGGTGAACTGCCGATACACCTCAGGTCAAAGAACCAGACACACCACTGTAGCTTCGAGTCAGTCATCGACGAGAAGGTAGATTTTCTTATGACTGCTCGAGGTGGTCATGCTTAGTGCCCTCGTTCTCTAATGAGTATCTATACTCTCGCTCTGGTGTCTCTACACTGTAGACTCAAGACTCATCTACTATAAAGAAGCGATTGTACACCAACCTTCTAAATCAATCATCATCCTCATGATAATCTACGATTAGGAGCATTTTATGAGTTAATAATGAAAATTCTTATCTTAAATTTTCAACTCTTGAAAATAAGAATTATCATTACCATTAACTCAAGGGATGTATCATAAACACTAAATATAAATTTATGATAGAAAATAATTTATTTTATTATTTATAGTCAAAATTATAATTTTGCTCCTAAAAGTGTATTATAAGTGTCAGCCAATTCTGGCTTCTAGGGCACACATATCTAACACTCTCCACTATAAAGGATAAATCTTATAGTTGGATAACCTTATAATCAGTATGTGCGATCTATAGAGTTTTATTTTGGAATTTATCTTAATGCAAACATGATTATGTTATAATAGAACCTGGCTCTGATACCACTGATGGAAAACATGCAGAGTTTCATGCTTGAATTTTAAAATATTTTTGAAATAAATCAAAGCAGAAGATGCAGATTAAAGTATTTAATCTACAAAAGCATCAAATCTAATTACTAAACGCTACATCTAAGATCCATAACATATCATAATGCATGCATAAATCTAAAAATAAATTTTTTGGTATCGATCAAATCAATATCCTAGATCTAGAATAGTTCTAGATCTAAACTTTAGATCACATCTAGATAAGAGAAGAGATCAAATCTCTTACCTTCATGCAGGTCAAGAACTCCATGATTGATTTTTATTGTTGTCTTTAGAGCCGCACATACATTCGGCCTCTAAAGAAAGTCCATACGAAGCAGCAGCATAGATCGAAGGTTCGTCGAATGAAGATCCGCTCGAAGTGCTAGCTTCTTGTGGATTCCTCCTGATGGTTATTCTAAAAATTATTCTTCAGATCTTTTGGATACTCTAAGAGATGAAGAATAAGAAAAAAATCCAATCCTTGGATCTTCCAAAAGTAGAAATAAAAATAAAAGAAAAAATATCCTAAGAGAAGATAGATCATCTCTTTCAGGACATCAATCATTGATGTCCTGAAAACATCTCTATATTAGGATAAGAGGAGACCTTCTCCTCTAGATTTTTCTCATATTTCTAGATCTAACATTATTAAAATTTTCTCATAGAAAAATTTTATAAATAAATAGAGAAGAAAGGTTCTCAAAGAAATCCTAAGAGAAGACCTTTCTTCTCTTCTTCTTCTCTCATCAAGACATGATCAGATCATGTCTAAAAAGAATATCATGTCCAAACAATTTGGAACACTTTTCTCCATGCCCTCTTCCTCTCTCTCTCTCTCTCAAATTTTTATCACATAAAAATATATAAAAGAAATAAGAGAAAAATACTTTTAAAAAAAATAAAGGGAAGACAATCTTCTCTTTTCTTTGTCCCTTCAAGACATCAATATTTGATGTCCAAAAGAAAGGGCCTTCTCCAAGATAATTGGTGCCCCAAAACCACCCATGCTGTTCTCTCTTTCTCTTCCATTTTCGATGGAATTCTTAGAATTTTTGACACTCAAAATTCATTAAAAGGAGGCGTCCACTATTAATATGGAAGACTAGGTCAAACCTGTTCAAATAAGGAGACAAAGGAGGAATTTAGAGGGCATCCAACTCTTAGATGCCTTCCCCTAAAATTGTGGCATGAGAAATCTAAAACTCATGCACACAACCAAAGAAAAAAATGCACACAAAAAATGGGGCATGGGAAATATTGGCGCATAAGAGAGGAAGAGGTGTTTTGGTTTCATAGGACTCTATCAAATAGAGTAAAAATCAAAACTAATTCCTATATTTGACCAAGTCAAATAATATACCAAATTAACCCAGATATGGGGCATGGAGAACTTCTCATTGGCATGGAAAATATCACATAAAATTTGAAAATAAAATAAGTGGGCATGGGCTTTAACATAGCGCAAGAAAATTAGATGAGTCCTAGTCTAACTAGGACTCTTTAATTAAAACTAAGTCAAACTTAATTTCAAACCCAATTCCAATTAAATTTGAGTCAACCTAATTAATAGGCTATTCTAATCTAATTAGAAGTCTAATCAAATTACATTTAAATCATATTTAAATTTAATTTAATTTTTAATTAAATTAAAAATTAGTTGGACTCAAGTCCTAGTCGAATAGGAACTTGTTCTCTCTTATAATTGACATATCCAATAAACTAATTAGACTTAATTCAATTAAGTCCAAACCAATTCTAATTGAATCTAATTCAATTAAACTTGATCTCAGTCTAATTTTTCAATCATATTGAGCCAATTAGCAATCCAATTGTTAATCGATCCTCTTTCAACACTTGCACTAGGTTAAACATCAATCGTATTGATGGTTTGATCTTAAGATGATTCTAAATCATTGATCAACCATCTAATAAGATTACAACCTCTTATGTGTATGATCTCATAGATTTGAACTTGAGCCCATAGTATAGGAACTAATTTATATACCAATCGAAATAACCATCTATCAATGGTGTCCGACGTCCGGATAGGTCGAATGTATGCAAAGCAATATTCTTACAATCTTGGCCCATGGTTACCATATAATTTATCCCTTTGACCAATAATGTTCAAGATGACTTTGAGTAAACTATCAACACTCATACAAATTATCGCTATTATGTTTCAAAATTTTGTAAATCCTATGGCTCCTTATAAGGATTACCTAGACCTAGGTTCTGTTAAATTAAAACACAGCGAGTTATTCTCTTTCTGAAGTTAATTAGGAGTGGTCAACCCTATCTTGACTCACATATCGACTCTACAAGTACTTGACTGTACCCAAAAATCTTTCAAACCTATATTAAAAATACAGATAGTCTGGCATCAAAGTACTTATACCTATTAGCCTTAATTAGCTACTCTTGATAGTAGAATGCTACATTGATCATGTTCAATGTAGATGTACTCCTACATCTCACCTGAATGCCATACCAGTATCTCTCTACACTGCTTGATTATGAGGACAACCAATGCATATGCCATACAGCGATCTACACTCGATAAATTATCATCCTTATTAATAACTTATCATTTGGTCGTGAATAATTTAAGATCCATCCAATAAATCCTTCTTTATCGATTAATTATGATTCTAAGGACTTCATCATAATTTAGGAGTTCATTTAAGGAAGATAGAACTTTTATGATGACCAGCCAAATAACTATTATTATTAGATAATTCATATACTAATTTTAATTATCTACCACTTAAATGATTGATTTTAGGATATATTTTTCAATAATAATTCATCCTTTTGACTAGTAATGCTCAAGATGACATCGAGTTAGCTGTCAACATTCATAGAAGTTATCCATATAATTTTGCAAATCTTGTGACTCCTCATGAAGATTATCCAGGACTAGATTTTGTTAAATTGAAACACAGCGAGATATTCGCTTCTTGAACTTAATCTAGAGTGGTTAATTCCATCTTGACTCACACACTAACTTTAAAAGTACTTGACTATACTCAAAAATCTTTCGATCCTATATTATAAATATAGATAGTTCGGCACCAAAGTACAGTGAGTTGTTTGCAAGTTACCATGGTGATCTGAGATCAGAGGGATACTTTTATCCATTGGCCTTAGCTAGCTACTTTTGATAGAAGAATGCTACATTGGTTACATTCAATGTAGATATACTCTTACATCTCACCTATATGTCATACCAGTATCTTCACACCACTTGATTCTGAGGACAATTAATGCAAATGACATACAGTGACCTATACTCGATAAGTTATCGTCCTTGTTAAAACTTATCATTTGATTGTGAATAATTTAAGAACCATCCGATAAATCCTCCTTTATCGATTGAGTGTGGTTCTAAGGACTTCATCATAACTTAGGAGTTTACTTAAGAAAGATAGACCTTTTATGATGAACAAGCTAAATAACTATTATTATTTGATAATTTATATACTAATTTTAATTATCTACAACTTAGATAGTTGGTTTTAGGATATATTTTCTAACAATTTTTACTTAGACTAAAGCCAATCAGAATAATATCAAATATCCTATCTTCCACTTGAGCTTGTAGAACTCCTTAGTTCTGAGGCTTTAGCAAATAGATCGATTAAGTTCTCCTTTTCCATCAATCTTCTGAAGATCGATGTCACCCTTATCCAAAATCAAAAGATGATAGTGATGCAGAGTATGCTGGTCCTGTGGTGTACCTTCGATTCTTTATCCTGAGCTATAGCTCTAGTATTACATTAGGACTGAACCATCGATAGAGGGTGTCTCTCCCAAGTTGCTTATGAACTTATGCTACCACATAGTCTACATGGCAGCATCAGATGCCACAATGTACTCTACCTCATTAATAGAATAGGCTATAATATTTTGCTTGAAACTTTTTCAGCAGATTGCTTCTTTAATTAGAATAAATTTATGATCCAATACTTTTCTGCTATCATCTTTATCTGACTAAAAATTAGAATCAAAATATTTCATAAGTTTTAAGTTAATTTCTCCATATATGAATCACTAGATCTTAGTATTTCTTAAATTCTAAAGAATTGTCTATACAATCTTCCAGTCTTTCTCACTTAGATCAGACTGATATCTACTCACTACCTCTAGTGAGTATACCATGTCTGGTCTCGAATATGGATTGATAAGATGATAGCTAAATCTTTATTCCTTATATTACTAGAATATCACCTCGATTAAGAGAATATCATCCATAAATAACATAAGGAATAACACTATAAAATGTTTTATCCACTAACAAATGCAGGGTTCCTCTTTATTCATAACAAAAACATATGTTCAAAACGCATGTTCCAACTCTGAAATGATGGCCAAAATGGACTTTATAGGTCTCTATCTTCCCATATATACTACTTTGATCCTTTTAAAAATTTATTTACATCTAATGAATTTTATCCATTCAGGTGGATCAATCAGTGTCCATACACTTTTGATCTTCATAGACTTCAATTCGAATTTTATGGCTCCAACCCACTTCTCAAAGTCAAACCTCTACATAGCATCCATATAGATGATCAAATTCTTGTTGTTCTCATCGAGCTCAATAGGATCACCATCCCAGACCTAGATACTGAAGTATTCATCTAACTAATGTGGTACTCTACCAGATCTATTTTAAGATATCTCTTTAATGGGCTTCGGGTTTGATCTAATCAAATCCAATTCTGTAGGTTTACTAGATTGTGTGATTTTTTCTACCGATCAAACTTTCTCAAGTTCAGCTTAATAGGCATCAATTCCTTCTCTAAGAAACTTTCTTTCCAAACAGAATGCCCTATTGATGAGATCAACTTTTGTTCTTCAGCATGGTAGAAGTTATAACCCCTAATACCTATCGAACCATGATCCAAGTTTATCTATGTGCAAACTTTTGATGTAGAACTGACAACCCTAAGCCCGAATGTGAGAAAGTCTAGGTCTATGCTCGATCCAAATTCCATATGGAGTCTTTGTGACAGATTTACTTGGTGTAAATTTTTTAGAAAAATAAGTAGTCCCAAGAGCTTAACCCTGAAATAAGTAGACTAGTAAACTCCATCGTGGATCGAACCATGTCTAACAAAGTTTGATTTTTTCTTTCCTATACACTATATTTTGGAAGGAGTCCACTGTAAGAGGATCCTATTCTCTCCTAGATATGTCAAAACTCACTAGATAAATATTCATCTTTTTGATTTGATCGAAGAGTTCTAAAACCTTTTTCAATTTGTTTTTCTATTTTATTATGGAATTATTTGAACATTTCAAATGATTCAGGCTAGATGTACCTATACCAAGATAGGTCATTTATAATCATAATGAAATATTGATATCCTTCTCTGGCACTTAAATTCATAGGTTCATATACATCACTATATACAAGACTTAGAACTTCATCGACTCATTCATCTTTTTCAGTAAAAGATGATTTTATTATCTTTCCAAGAAGATAAGACTCATAGATCGATAATGATTTATATATAATCATTGATGCCGAGATTTTCCTCAAAGGTTAACTTGTTTATCTTGTTCTTATTAACATAACTAAGCTTATAATATCAAAGGTAGACATTCTTAACATTATCTAACTTAGGATGTATAATAGATGTATACATTAAAAGTATATATCATTTATTTGTTGTTCATGCATTATTGTAATATTATTCATAATGATATCATAATAATCTTATTTTATAGATAAATAATGATCATCTTTAGCCAAAGAGCTAATAGAGATCACATTTATCATAAATTAAGGACAATAGTGATAATTACTCAAAATGACATCCTTTGTATTGAAAATAAGTTCGATAATTTCTAAAGCTAGGTTTGGAACAAGACTTTCATCCAAGACATGTAGGAATCTCTTACCATTTTTAAACTTTCAACTTACTTATAGTCCTTGCAATAAATTGCATAAGACTACCGATATCCAATGCCTAGTTAATAGAATTATAAATAGAAAAATTACAAGGTATTATCATATAATATCCTTGATGAGCAATATCTTGCTCTTTTCTCTTATTCAGTCTATCGGGGTCAAGAAAAGCAAGATATTCATGATAATACTTCTTCCTATGACCATGCTTTTGATAGTAGAAGCACTCTGCTTGATTTGTGTTAGTCTTAGATCTTTTATTTTCACTGGACTTAGAAGCTCCAGCACGAATCCATTCGTACTACCAAACCAAATTTAACTTTCGATACTAATTATTACTATCTGACAGTGATAAGAGCAATTAGGGTTTAGCCTTAATCTGAAGAAAAGAGAATAATGACCTAACATATATAAATTATTTTAAGCCTAAAGACTTGGACTTTAGTCTAAATGTTCTTCCACTATTTTATACAAATTGATAGCCTCTACCTCCAATTCAAGAAATTACTTTAATTCCCTAGCAGGGACTAGAATCCACATAAACTGCACACAAGTCCGACTTTGATTGGTCAATCCATGTGCATCTATGGATAGGATCTTTAATCAATTGTTTCTTTAGATAACTTCTAGTAATTTAATTTTACTCCAAAAATCTAATCAATAGGCTTTGGCCTCCACTATAAGAATCTGATTAGGTCCACCCATTAACATGATCATACTTGGTGCATCTAACCAATGAATGATTAAACCCAACTTTTGGTTGATCAACCTAATCACCATTAGAGAGATACTTTCAAGTTATCATATTGTGAATGATAATTTTATTGTCAATAAGCACTAGACTTTTGGACCTCCAATGATTATTGAGTTACTGGATCCATTATCATCCAACTTAATAGGCGGCTATGATTCAGTTAGCCCCATAACTTTATCATTTTAAGAACCTAACAATTTTAAAAGATTTAAATTAATTTATGATTTAAGGATAAGGAAAACATGGATCAAATTGCTCCCACTAGCTTCACAAAGTCAAATTCTTCCAATGACTTCTCAAGTCATTGATGAGGACTAGGATCAATTACAATTCATAAGCACCTAAATCAGTCTCATTGAATAAAATCTATCTCACTAATTTTTTATGTGACATGGATTAGCATAAATTAATGAGCAATCCAATCAAAAGCTGATTAACCACATTGATCAGGTAAGTGAGATCGGTGGAAGGGTCTACCAAAGCTTGTAAGAAAAACTAGATTTTTCACCATAGGATTGATCTGATCGATAATAAAATTTTAAAATTTTTTTCTTTAAATTTTAATTAGATCTAAGAGTTCACAGATCTGATTCTAATGATTTAATATTAAAATCTAAAATCAAAATTAAATCAGAAATAACTTTTATTATCTTTTAAGGGTAAATCGTTATCCTGACGATGATTTGCCAAAATCTAAGGTCCCGAAGCTAGTCACGCACGTGCCTAGCCTCTACCGGAGTCCACTCAAACTAGTTTTGGATGCATTTTCCTTCTAGATCTGATCTATAGAGCCTTCAAAAATGAATGTTGAAAGATTGTGCACTCGTCTCACGAACACTATCATCTCTTTACTTGATCCTTTGCATCTACAGGACTTGGATTTAATTCCCTACCTTTGCCCAACTATTTGGGCATGGAATAAAGGGAGAGGAGCAGAGGAGATGGCATGGAATAGAGGAGAGGGTGATAGCCTACTAGCATGGAGAAGGGAGAATTCTAAAACCCTAGGGCATAGGGTTCTTTAAATAGACTCTACGCCAACCCTAAAGTCCCATTTGATCAAGCAATCAAATTGCTTGATTAAATCAGATTTTAATTTGATATGCCATGCCAAACACTAGATCTCTACCTAGTTTTGTCGCCCAAAAATTCTTTAAAATTGCCACACAAAATAGATAAGGGAGGAGGGTGGCACAAGCAACTAATCTCTAGAGTTTTTAATCTCATCAAGACTCTTTGACATGGTCAAATCCAATTTGACTGGGTCAACTCCCTTATCCATATGGGGTGCATGCTTAAGGGGATGTGTGCCCTCCCCTCTCTCATGAAAACACCTTCTTTCTTGCATCTGGGTCAATCTTTGACCCTTGTTCTAAAAGTTTCAAAAATTGGCAAGTCTTGTCCTATTCCCATCTGATGGATTAGGATAATACTTTTCTAACCAAGACAAGCTCCACCAAGATAAAATCCATATAGGGTTCTTGAGAAAGCCAAATCTAATTTGACTTAGTCGAGATGAACCAGAATGACTATAAAAGGAGAATGTTAGGCTCAATCGACTAGAACTCTTTCGGTTCATCTAATTAGAATGATCGATCATCAAGATTATTCTAATTGCTCCTAAAATCCATCAATAATACCTAGCAGTATATGGTGGCAAGCTACTTGTATGATTGAGTTCTTCTATCATGAGCTCTGACAGGATTAGGGTTAAGGTGAACTCGTCAAACCCAACATCCTGTCATTTGATTGATTGATTCAATTTGAGTCCGATGTGAAATCCTAATAAAAAACTCTTTTCTATTATATCACACTGTCATGGACATAGGCTTAAGGACTCGATCTCATGATTATCATAAGACTACTCCTCTACTGAGGTTGATAGATCCCATCTTGGTGCGATCCAGTTCCTACAATGAATATGCTATAGCCAATATACACCTCAGAATTTCAAATGACTAGGAGATCGTGTTATGGTGCAGTCAAACTATAACATGCTCAAGGTGAACTGCTGATGCACCTCCAGTCTAAGAACCAGACACACAATTATAGCATCGAGCTAGTCATCGATGAGAAGGTAGACTCCCTTATGACTACTCGAGATGGTCACACTTAGTGTTCGTATTTTCAACAAGTACTTGTATTCTTACTCTAGTGTCTCCATACTATAGATTCAAGACTCATCTATCCTAAGAAAGTGATTGTATACCGATCTTTTGGATCGATCATCATTCTTGTAATGATCCTACGATTGGGAGCAGTTTATGAGTTAATTATGAAAATACATATCTTAAATTTTTAACTCTTGAAAATATGTATTATCATTTTCATTAACTCAAAGAATGTATCACGGACACTTTACACACAATGTGATAGATGAAAATAATTCTTTATTAATTTTAAGTTAAAATTATAAAAATACTCTTAGAATGTATATTACAAGTATCAACCAATCTGGCTTCTAGAGAATATATCTAACAAAGATTGTCTTAGACACTATAAAAAATGACCAGGTAAGCAGGCTGCCAATTAAAAACCATTGGTCTAAGAATGCCAGACTTATCTTAAATACCAATTAGTTTATCAATTTTGATTTGGTCTAACTAAAGAATCGGGCTCGACCATTGAGCCACGATCAGTATCCATTTATTAAATGTATGAACTTTGATCAACTACAACTATTGAATTGATTTATAAAAAGGAAATGACCTAATCCTAATTAACTATTAATTAGATTTGATTAATTTCTTAACTTAGTACATATTTAATCTAACTTTAGGTCTAACCCAATTAATGACCTGATCAAAGCTAATCCATTATCCTTTAATCCATATTTTATGAAATTATCTTAGGATCTTCAAATCACAAATCTAGATCCTAAACAATCACTTAATTCTTAATTAAGTTCAAGGCTAATGGGTTGGGGTTTGGAACGTCAGAACTAATTTATGATTTTAAGCTTTTTACATTGAATCATATTTAATTCATGGTTTTAAATCTAATTTATTTCAACGTTTAGATCATATCCTAGGGTTTTGAATCTAGAGTTTTATAGAAAGTAAGTTCGTAATTTAAATTATACAAGGTATACATGTTATACATATAGAAACTAGATTCAAATTAAAGCTACATATCAAACATATGTATAAAAGGAACTAGATCAAAATATGAAACACATATTATTCAGATCTTATCTAAATAATTAAAATCAGATTATAAACTAATTAATATTAGATTTAAAATTTAAAAATAAATCATAAATTATTTTAGATCTTATCTAACATATATAGGATTTAGATTTTTTAGATCAGTACATATTAGGATAACCTTTCCACTGTAAGTGGTAAACCATACAGCAGGACAATCTTATAATCAGTATATGCGATCTGATATTATTTAGATCTAATCTAAATAATTTAAAATAGATCTAACATCTATTTACTTTAGATTTAAAATTAAAAAAATAAATCAAAAATTTACTTAGATCATATCTAACTTATTCACGATTTAAATTTATAGATCAGCATATACTAGGACAACCTTTTCATTATAAGGAGTTAAACTTATAACAAGACAACCTTTTATCAGTATATGTGATTTTTAATTTTTATTTTTAGGTTTATTTTAATGCAAATATGATCATGTCAAAGAAAAACCTAGATGCTCTAATACCATTGTTAGAAAACATGCAGGATTTTATGCATATATTTCAAAATTTTTTCTCAAAATAAGATGCAGCGAAAGATATAGATTAAACTATTTAATTTAATAATGCATATGATCTAATTACTAAAACCTACATCTAGAACCTATGATATATCATGATGTAAGCATAAATCTGAAAAATAAATTAGGTTGGTATTGATCATATTAATACCATAGATCTAGAATATTTCTAGAAATCCTAAATCTAATCTAGGTCAGAAAAGAGATCAAATCTCTTACCTTCGCGTGGGTCGAGAACACCGCGATCAATTTTATTGTTATTTTTTATTGCTTGGAGTTGCACAGTCCATCCGACCTCTATAGGTTGTCCACATGAAGTCGCCACTCTAATCGAAGGTTCGTCGAATGAAGATTCGTTTGAAGTGCTAGCTTCTTATGGTTTCCTCTTGATGGTTGACCTAAAAAATTATCTTTGAATCTCTTGGATACTCTAAGAGATGAAGATAAGGAGGAGGATTAAGGGAGAAGTCCAACCCTTGGATCTTTCAAAAATAAGAAAAATAAAAACTTGAAGAAAGATCACCAGAATGCCTTCTTTGCAGCTTTCGATGCAATGATGTACTCTATTTCCATGGTGGAATCTGCTATCACTATCTGCTTAGAACTTTTTTAGCTGACAACACCACTATTATAAATAAACAGACTTCTAGATGTTGATTTTCGATTATCTATATCGGACATAAAATCCGAGTCTGTATACCCCTGGACCTAAAGTTCTCCAATACCAAAGACTAGAAACATATCCTTAGTCCTTCTCAAGTACTTAAGAATACATTTCATAGAAGTCTAGTACTCTTTGCCTGAATTCAACTGATACCCGCTCATGATACTTACAGCATGGACAATATCAGATCGTGTACATAGCATGGTATACATAAGGCTCCCTATTGCTGAAGTATAAGAAACCTTGCTCATGCATTCAATCTCCTATGGTGTGTTGGGACACATCTTCTTGGAGAGATGAATGCCATGTCTGGAGGGCACCAATCCCCTCTTGGAATTTTCCATGTTAAACCTCTTTAGCACCTCCTCTATGTACATCTTCTGTAAGAGACCCAGCATCCTATTTGGTCTATCTCTATAGAGCTTAATTCCTAGAATAAAGGATTCTTCTCCTAGGTCTTTCATGAAGAATTCTTTAGACAACCATATTTTGACGGTGGTCAACATAGGAATATCATTCCTAATAAAGAGGATGTCATCTATGTACAGTACGAGAAGACAACAGCGCTCTTACTGATCTTTTTGAAAATACAGGGCTCCTCCTCATTTTTGATGAATCCAAATGATTTGATCACATCATTGAAACAAGCATTCCAACTCCGAGATGGTTGCTTAAGTCCATATATGGACCTTTGCAGCTTGCAGACCTTATGATCAGTATCACTAGATGTGAAACTCAACGGCTGTTCCATATAGATATCTTTCTTAAGATATCCATTTAAGAATGCCATTTTCACGTCCATCTGTCATATTTCATAATCAAAATAGGCTGCAACAGCAAGCAATATATGGATGGATTTGAGCATGGCTACTGGCAAAAAAGTATCCTGATAGTCAATGCCTTCACGCTGACTATACCTTTTTGCGACGAGCCTTGCTTTGAATGTCTCTACATTCTTATCGGCACCTATCTTTCTCTTAAAAATTCATTTACACCAAATAGGTACTATACCTTTAGGTGGATCTACCAAGGTCCAGATTTGGTTTGAGTGTATTGAGTCAATATCTGACTTCATTGCCTCTAACCATTTCTCAAAGTCGATATCTGATATCAACTCATCATAGATTTTGAGATTATCACCAGAACTCCTTTTTCTATGAAGAACATTTTCTCTACATCCTCTAAAATAGTACCTAAGTACCTTTTAAGAGGACAGAAAATCTTTTCTGATCTATGAGGTGGATGAGGTAGTGATTGGACTGGCTCAATCTGATTGGGTTCCATAGGTTCCTTAACTCGTAGCTCTTGGGAGACTTTCTCCTCAAACCTACTCTATCTTTCGATGTCACCATCTTGAATAAACTATTTTTCAAGAAAGATAGTGTGTCGACTCATAATCACATTATGATCTTTTGGGAGATAGAAAAAATATCCTAATGACTCTTTAAGATATCCAATAAATCGAGCTCTAAAGGACCTAAACTCTAATTTATCTACCTATTATCTCTTGACATGGATCGGACAATCTTAAATTCTGAGATGACTCAGACTTGGTTTCTTACCATGCTATATCTCATACGGTGTGGTAGGAATAGTTTTAGATGGAACCCTATTCAATAGATATATAGCGATCAACAGACAATATCTCCAAAAAAACTCAGGAAGGTCTGTGAAGCTCATTATGGATTGAACTATATCTAATAGGATCTAGTTTCTTCATTCTAAAATTCTATTGAGTTCGGGCATTTCAGGTGGAGTCCATTAAGAGACATTGCCATAATCCTTAAGATAGTCTAGTAATTTTCGACTAAGGTATTCGCCTCCTCGATCTGATCGAAGAACCTTAATTAGTTTTTCTGTTTATTTTTCTACTTCGAGTCTGAATTTTTTGAACTTTTCAAAAGCTTCAGACTTGTATCACATCAAATACACATACCCATACTGAGATAAATCATTGATAAAGATGATGAAGTAGATATAATTATACCTGACTGGTGAAGAAAAATCATGATTTCCCAAACTAGGTTCGTTTATATCTGATCGGATCAAGAGATATATTTCAAAAACTTTTCTCTTTGATCCGAATCAGATCTGAAATATTTCAGATCTAATTTTTATTATTTTGATAATTAAAATAAAATATAGATAAATTAAATCAAATTTAATTTACCTTAATGTAGGGTAATCTTATTACCCATTGATGATCCTATAAGCAGTGGAAGTTCTGGATCTAGCCACGCAAGTGCTTGGCCTCTACCGGTATCCACTTAGGTTGGATCTAAAGATCCTCTTCTTCTCTATCACGTCTCTAAAAATCAAATCTAAATCTGATTTGGAGGATCTTCAAAATAGCTTTCGAAGACCAGCAGTTGTCCTTTGCAACAGCGCAATCTTCTAGCTTTCTGTCGCCTTTCTCTCGCCTAGATTGCATCAACTGAGATCCCAAACTTCTTTGAGCATGGAGAGGAGAGGGAGAGGATGAACTTGGCATAGAGGAGGAAGAGAGAGGCAGCCTTGGGGCGTAGAGAATTATTCTTTTATTATTATTTTTGAGTTGGGCGTAGGGTCTTATTTATAGACTATGCGTGATCCAACTCCTCTTCATCCCAACCAATCATAATCCTTTGTGAAATTAGATCTAAATCTGATTGATGAAAATAGAGTTCCTTGAATTCATCCTTAGATGGCGCCTAAGATCAGTCAAAGTTGATTTTTAGGAGGAGTCTAATCAGAATCCAATAAGGAGATTGAGTCCCTATCCAACAAGGACTCCTAGGCACCTCAAGCTTGGGCGCACACCATCCTTGGCGTGCGCCCTCCTTCTTGCCAATTTCTGGTAGGGAGACAAATCCCCACCAGCTCTCCAATAGGTGCGTGACACGTGGATAGAAGTCAAAGTATCAATGGTCAATATTTGACCAGTCAAAGGTCAACTTTTGACCAAAGTTAAAGGACGAAAAATGATAGGTGATAAAAAATGGCAGGTATTGTCTTACAAAATAAGACAATCCTTTTCTGACCTAGATAGGCTCCAGTTAGACCAAGTGAAGGCCTCTGATCAAGCACAAACTCCTTTGGCTTAGTCAGGATAACTATTTATAATAGTAAAAGAAGAACGTTAGGTTCAATCGAGTGCTAGCATGATTTTCTTGAACCTAATTGAATCTCATTCAGATCAATTAAACTGGATCAGTTCAATTAATGATCACTAGATTCAAACCCTTGTTTGTGTGATCCAGTTAAGTTTAGTTCTATATGGTAATGGGATATGTCATGATCTCTATCATCGACATAATCGAAACTCCTTTTGATGGATTAGAACTCTTCTGATTCGAATAGCTAGAATGATTGATCATCTAAATCATTCTAATTGCTCCCAAAATCCACCAGTGACACCTAGTAGTATATGTGGCAATCCATCAGAGCTGAATGCGAACCTCTTGGTGCAGCTACTGTGTGATTAAGTTCTTCTATCTTGAGCTCCGATCAGATTAGGGTTAAGGTGAACTCGTCAAACCCTAGTTTCTGTCATATGATGTAATCATTCGATTCAAGTCCGATGTAAAAACCTAAATAGAAATTCTTTCTATTATTTCACTCTACCATGGCCATGGGCTTCTGGACTTGATTCTTATGATCATCATAGGGCTGCTCCTCTACCACCGAGGTAGATAGATTTCATCTTGATGCAATCCAGTTCCTATAATGAACATGATATAGCCAACATACACCTCAAGATTCCGAATGGCTAGGAGACCGAGTTATGGTGTAGTCAAACTATAACACCCTCAAGGTGAACTGCCGATGCACCTCAGGTCAAAGAACCAGACACACCACTGCAGCATCGAGTCAGTCATTGATGAGAAGGTAAACTTCCTAATAACTACTCAAGATGGTCACGCTCAGTGCCCTCATTCTCTAATAAGTATCTGTACTCTCGCTCTAGTGTCTCCACACCGTAGACTCAAGACTTATCTACTAAAGAGAAGCGATTATACACCAACCTTTCGGATCAATCACCATCCTCGTGATGATTCTATGATCGAAAGCATTTTATGAGTTAATAATGATTATTCATGTCTTAAATTTTCAACTCTTGAAAATATGAATTATCATTATCATTAACTCAAAGGATGTATCACAGACACTAAATACACATATGTGATAGAAAATAACTCATTTTATTGATTATAGTCAAAATTATAATTTTGCCCCTAGAAGTGTATTACAAGTGTCAGCCAATTCTGGCTTTTAGGGCACATATATCTAACAACTGGCACATCAAATGGGCTGCATACATCAGTATGTACTAGAGTAAGCAGGTTTGTGGCCCTTTACCCATGTCCCATAAAAGAAAGCTTGGTCATTTTGCCATGAAGGCATGATTCATAAATCGGATATGACTCGAAAGTTAATGGACTCAATAGCCCAGATTTTTTTAATTTATTAATCCTGTCTTTAGCTATATGATCTAGCCTCAGGTGCTAAAGTTACCTATGGTTTAGACTATCCCTAGGTCGATTTGATCCTATGGCATTCACGTTTTGCTTGATATTAAAAATAGAAACATCAATATGTAATTGATAGAGATCATTTATAAGAAAATCACTTGCAATTTTATTTCTTTCATAAAAAATATTATAATGATCCTTAAAAAAACTAATTACATAGCCTTCCTGTGCTAAACATGAAATAGAAATTAAATTTCTGCTTGCTGCAGGAACATAAAACTAGTTCCTAAGTACTAAGTCTAATCCTAATAGTAATCGCAGAGGATAGGATCCCATGACCATAGCAGCAACTCTTACTCCATTCTCGATGCATAGGATCATCTCACCATCCCTCAACCTCCTACTATCCTTAAGACCCTGCATAGAAGTGCACAAGTGAGCACTAGAACTAGAGTCAAATACTTAACTGGATGCAGAAGAAATCGTAAGATTAGATTCTATAACGAGCATACCTTCAGAAGGACTTGCCTCCTTCTTGTTCTTTAGGCTGGCTAGGTAAAGAGGGCAGTTCCACTTCTAATGGCTATCAGTATTGTAATGAAAATATTTTTCTTTATCAGCAGCCTTCTTCTTCGGCTCTATCTTCTTCTTCTTCCCACCATCCATCTTTTGCTTCTTCACGGACTTCTTCTTCTTTTCAAAAGACTTTCTCTTAGAAGAAGTCTGCTCCACAGCAAGTACTGAGCCTTTAGAACCTTTCATAGAAAGCTTAGCAGTAACCAGTATATTCATGAGCTCAGCCAAGGTATTCTGAAGTTTATGCATATGGTAGTTCATGATGAACTACCCATATGCATCAGTTAAGGACTACAGAATTATGTCATCTGCAGATCCTGATCTAACTTGATACCGAGCTTCTTAAGCTCTTCTAAGTCCTTGATCATCATCTGACAATTATTTTGGACCGACTGTCCATCATGCATTTGAGCCTTAAACAGTCTTTTAGTGACTTGATATTTAGTTGCGCAACTCTATTCACCAAACAACTCTTGTAAGCGAGCCAATATTTGGCGGCTAGTCTTATTGTCTTCATGTTGGCGCTGGAGCTCATCAGACATTGAGCCCAATATGTAATACCTAGCTTTGTTATCTTCATCCATCCACTTCTTGAGAGACGATCTCTGATCAGTGGATGGATGGATTAGTAAGGTGGGAGGATCTTGTTCCAACACATGAGTAACTTCTCAGAATCCAAAATAATTTTGATGTTCTGGAGCCAATTCTTATAGTTGAGTTCGGTCAGTCATGGGTGTCCAGGATACAGGCTAGTGGGTTGGACGCAGATATTTTCCTGTAGAGAGTCATAGTTTCTAATTAGATTTTATACTTAGACTTAACCAATTTATTTAGAAATTTTATTTTTAAATAAATTAGGCTCCCACTATTTACTTGGATCCCTATATTTTTTTGGTAGAGATGCAAAAATCTTCATGATTATTGATTTCTAGTGGGTGGTGCGGTCCCACCAACTGAGTCACTACCTCACCTAATAGTTATTAGTGATGGGTCAATCGATGAGTGTACAACTATTGTCCAATGATTCTCTAATCATGGTGCACCCTAACCTGATCTCTAATTCATGAATCTCACCATATCCGGAATATTGATCCACTCCTTAGTTAAGTCAGACCCATCATTTGTATAAATTGGATTCCTGATTGGATCTCTCACCGTATCTGAAATATTAAGCCCAATCTATCCTCTAACCCATAGCATCCAATGCCTAATAGACATGGTTGCATCTTTTCGGTGCAACTGAACAATCAATCCTGGAAAGGATCCATACATCTATATGATGGAAAACCTTAGACTTAATATTTTTTTAAGAAGATTTAATTTGGATCTCTTTAAATTTGACTTGACTTAGTCATAATAATTATGACTAACCTAGTAGCATGGGATGGCTCAAATTATTAGCCACCTCAAATTAGAACTGGGTTGACACAAATGGCTAGGTAAGTGAGATCGGTGGAAGGGATATGCTATTAACTCGATAAGAACACATTTAGATTGAGTAGCTCCCAATTAAAAATTAGTCGATCATATCTGTTAGACTTACCTTAGACACCAAATTATCGAATCAAAACTAATTGGATTAGCCTACAATCCAGGCTCGAATCGTGGAGCTAAATTTGGTCTTGACTTGATCGAATCACATGTCAATGTGTTTCGATCTTGACCCAGACTTAATCTTATTAGGCTAGTCAAATCTAAGCTTTCTTTGATCCCACCTAATCAACTCTTGATTCGGTTTAATTAACCACTAGACCTAATTGAGCTATCCAAGCCCGAATCCAATTTTATGAATATGTCTTAGATATGAAAATTCATAATTTTTAGATCTAATTAATTTTATAATCTTAATTCTTAATTAAGTTTTGGATTCATAAACAAAACATGTAATAAAAATCTTAGGATTTCAGGATCTAGGGTTTCGTAGAAAAATAATTTTTGATTAAGGACGAACACATAGCATCCCTACATGCCATAAGAACACCCCATCGAATGAAAGAAAAGAGCCTTTAAACTTTACTTTGTTCTTATGATTGGACGGCCATGGAGAACTCTTTAATCAAAAATATAATTTTTTTACTATAAAATTAGTTAGATCATATATCACAAATAAAAAGATCTAACTAACATATGTCTTGCATACATATCATGTATTATCAATATGCATACTTTCAGATCTAAAATATCACATATTAAATTTAAAAAATAAAATTTTAAATTTGATCATATCAAAAATAAAACTATTCTAGACATCTTATAGAACTATTCTATGACTAGTCTAAGCATGCATCTTTCATATCTCATATAAATAAATTAAAAATTAAAAAAATTATTTTTTATTTTTAGATCTGATTATAATAATTATAATATCAAAAAAATAAAAATTAAATATATTTAAAATTATATTTAATTAAAATAAGTACATGATCATACTAGACTACATATAGAACTATTCTATACCTAGTCTAGTCATGCATCTTATAAATATTAGATCTATAATATTTAATTTTTTTAATTTTTTAATTTTAGATCTAATCACATCTGATGTGATATTTAAAATCTTTTAATATTAGATCATAAATAAAAATAAAATTAGATCTAAGGTAGATCTGAAGAAATGCTAATCTGGATCTGATACCAGTTGAAGGAAAAATCCTATTTTCCACCTCAAGATCATGCAGATCTGATCAGATCTGAGATGGATTTTTTTAAAATTTTTTTTAAATTATCCAATCAGATCTAAGAGTTCTCAGATTTGATCATGATGATCTCATATTAAAAATTAAAATAAAAATTAAATCAGATTTAATTTCATACCTTGTTTGGGTAATCTGATTATCCCGCGATGATCCTGATGTTTTCTAAGATTTTGGAAGGAGCCATGCATGCACCTAACCTCTATCAATATCTAATCAAGAAGGATCTAGATATCTTCTTCTCATAAATTTTTTCTTCAAAGATCAGATCTGAATCTGATCTAGAAGTCCTTCAAAAAAATTTCTGAAGGTAGCATATCCATCTCACGAACACCGTCGCATAGATGCTGAGCTCTTCACAAATTTGATTGGATCTTCTTCTTAGATTTATGCATAACTTTTTAAACATGTAGAAGAGAGGGAGAGAGAGGGGGCATGGAATATCTGGAATGATAGCCTTTGGGTATGAAAAATATTTCTACGTGAAAAGCCTTGGCATAAGGGTTCTTATACAAATGCATAGCACCAAGTTAGAGTCCCTCTTTGATCAAAATCCTCATTTTTTCGACCATTGGGACTTCTAGAATTGATCTCCATGAAAATCCTCAGATCTCATTTAATTTTGACATCAAAAATCAATCTAGAATGTGGCAACATGAGTAGATAAGGAAGAGTCCACTACGCCTAGGACTCTTCCCTCAAGAGTTTAATCCAAATAAAACTCTATCATAACTTAGTCTAGACACCTTTAAAAATTACAAAATTTGTAACACCCAATGCATAATTCATCCTATATCACATACCCAAAAATCAAATCAAAATAATTTCTATAGAATTTTTTAAAAGCATCTGATCAGGTGATCCTTAATTCTCTCAAATAGGTCAACTTTTGACCCTAGTCCAATTTGACTATGAATGGATTTAATTTCTATAATTAATCTAATCTGGACTTATTTTAGTTAGATGAAAATAAATCAATTCAAAATACAAGAATAAGTAAAATCAAATTTGACTTCATTGCGATGAATTAGAAAGATTTCAGAAGGAGAAAGTCAAGCTCAATCGTGTGCTAGCACGATTACCTTGAACTTGATTGGATCTAATCCAAATCAATCAAACTGGATTAACTCAATTAATGACATCGAAACTCAAACTCTTATTTGTGTAATCTAGTTAGGTTTAATTCTATATGGTAATAAGATATATCGTGATCTCCATTATTGACATCATTGAAACATCTTTCGATGGACCAAAACTTTTCTGATTCATATAATTAGAATGATTGATCATCAAAATCATTCTAATTGCTTCCAAAATCCACCAGTGACACCTAGAAGTATATGATGGTAACCCATTAGAACTGAAAGTGAATCTCTTGGTGTAGTTACCTATGTAATTGGGTTCTTCTATCTTGAGCCCCGATAGGATTAGGGTTAAGGTGAACTCATCAAATCCAATGTCTGTCATATGAATTAATTATTTAATTCGAGTCCAATGTGAAATCCTAATAGAAATGCTTTCTATCATCTTCACTCTACCATGGCCATGGGCTTAAAGGCTCAATCTCATCATTATCATAGGGCTACTCCTCATCTACTGAGGTAGATAGATCCCCTTATTGGTGCAATCCAATTTCTATAATGAACATGCTATAGTCAACATACACCTCAGGATTTTGAATGGCTCGGAGATCGAGTTATGGTGTCGTCAAACTATAACATCCTTAAGGTGAACTACCAATGCACCTCAGGTCAAAGAACCATACACACCACTGTAGCATCGAATCAGTCATCGATGAGAAGGTAGACTTTCTTATGACTACTCGAGATGGTCATGCTCAGTGCTCTCATTCTCTAACAAGCATCTATACTCTCGCTCTGGTGTCTCCACATCGTAGATTCAAGATACGTCTATTTTAAGAAAGCAATCGTACACCAATCTTCTGGATCGATCACCATCCTCATGATGATCCTACGGTCGGGAGCATTTTATGAGTTAATTATGAAAATTTATGTCTTAAATTTTTAACTCTTGAAAATATGAATTATCATTATCATTAACTCAAAGGATGTATCACAGACACTTTTAAATATATACTGTGATAGAAAAATAATTTATTTATTAATTTATAGTCAAAATTATAAAATTATCCTTAGAAGTGTATTACAAGTGACAGCCAACTAGCTTCTAGGGCGCACATCTAACACGGCTGACTTGGGCTAACCAGCCTGCAACCTTTGGAAGGGGGAAGTAGAGGGTGGAGAGCCCTTGCTCTGACCATTATTCGACCCCTGGTAGGACCTTGCCCCGGTTCTGCTAGAAAACTTTAGAGATTCATGATTGGAAGGATCTTCTGGATCAAAAGCTACAAGAGATGAATCGATGGATCAAAGAACTCTGCCATGCTCCCCCCTTCCACGGTAATGACATTTGCACTGACCCTCCTTTCTCCCAGCAAATTATGTAGGAGCTGATCCCATCGAACTTCAAGCTCCCTCAATTTGAGAGCTACGATGGAATTACTGATCTGATCGACCATCTAGAGGCCTTCCAGATCATGATGCTACTCTATGGTGCACTTGACGCCATTCTGTGCCGAGCTTTTTCATCCATTCTGAAGGGAGCAGCGAGGAATTGGTACTCGATTCTCAAATCGTGTACCATCTTTTCTTTTGATCAGATGAGCCATCAGTTTGTGACTTATTTTGTTAGTAGCTGACGCCCCTGGCGAGGCTCGGACTTCCTCATCAACATCAAGCAAAATGAGAGAGAGACTATCCAAGCCTACATCACCCACTTCAACGTCATTGCTCTGGAGGTCCAAAATTTGGACCAATTTATTGCAATGGCCGTACTAAAGTGTGGCCTTCAAAAAAATGACCTACTATTCTCTCTAGAGAAGAAGTACCTCAGAAATTTTAGTAATATGCTGGCTCAGACTGATGGTTATGCCTGGGCGAAGGAGGCCTTTAAGGCCAAAGATGGTGAAGCCATAGGAGAGTGGCGTGCAGGCGAATCAAGCAAGCCTATTGCTGAAGAAAAGCCGAGAGAAGCTCGACCACACTCCCGAACTCTTTTTGAGTATAAGCAAGTTCGAAATCCTCCTCAAGCCCGAAGATAAAGAAGTCCTGATAGAAGGGCACGGCGGGGCTCTCCTTCCAGAAGGTTCCACAACTGTGCTCCCCTCAATGCTCCGAAGACCTAGGTTCTGATGGAGATTAAGGAGCAGCTACCGAGGCCAGTGAGGATGCGCATCTATTCTAGCAAGTGCGATCCCAATAAATACTATCTCTACCATCGTGACCACGATCACGATACTGAAGAATGCATTCAGCTCCAAGACGAGATCGAGAAGCTCATCAGATGGGACAGACTTGATCGATACCTATAACATCGGTCGAATGGACGGGAGGATCAGCCAAGAACACCCCCATCACTAGAACCACCAAGAAGGGAGGAGCAGTAAGAAGATCGACCCCCACTCGGCATCATCAATACTATCTAGCAGCAAGAAGATCGGCCCCCACTCGGCATCATCAATACTATCTCTAGGGAACTTCGACTGGAGGAGGCTAGTGGATCGATAGAGTTTGCAAAAAGATGGAGAACTGAAGAGCCCATAACTTTCACTGATGAAGATGTCCAAGGGATTCAGTTCTCACATAATGACGTGGTTGTAATTTCTTTGAACATTGCTGACTATGATGTACGCCGTATTTTGGTAGATAATGAAAGTTCTGCTGATGTCTTATTTTATGATGCTTTCTTCAAAATGTCCATACCTAATAACCATTTGGAACCTATGAATTTCCTATTGGTAGGCTTCACTGGCGATGTTGTGCCAGTTGAAGGGATAATAACACTAGCTATGGTTGCAGGACAATACCCAAAATAGGCTAGAGTATAGGTTGACTTTCTAGTAGTAAAGGTCCTATCTACTTACAATACGATTCTTGGCCGACCTAGTTTAAATGCACTTCGGACTATGGTATCAACCTATTACTTGAAAGTAAAGTTCCCAACGAGCTATGGGATTGGGGAAATTAGAGAAAATCAAATCCTGGTAAGACACTGCTACTTCATTGCCTTACAAAAGAATGGCCAATCCAACCTTTGCCTAGTTAACGGGCTGGATGTCTATGATGACTTTACTGAGGAGTAGGGCGAACCTATGGAAGACCTAGTAGCTATCCCTTTGAATGATGGGAATGTAGAGCACCTGATGCAGATCGGCTCTAACTTAGGGGAGGAAGTTCGAAGGTAACTCATCGCCTTTCTACAGAAGAATGCTGATGTCTTCGCTTTGGTTACTGCAAATATGCCAAAAATTGATGCTGAAGTTATGGAACATCAGCTGGCTATTAATCCCAAATGTAGGCCAATGAAAGAAAGAATTTAGGGCCATGCATTAGAAAGGCAGAAGGTGATAGCGGAGGAAGTAGACAAACTCTTTAAAGCTGGATTCATTCAAGAAGTCAACTACCCAAGTTGGATCTCTAATGTGGTCCTAATCCAGAAGACAAACGACAAATGGAGAATATGTGTGACTTCAAGAAGCTGAACAAGACCTGCCCAAAGGATAGCTACCCCTTATCTAGAATTGATCAACTAGTGGATGCGACTTCGGGCCATGAGCTCTTCACCTTCATGGATGCTTTCTCCAGCTATAACCAAATATGGATGACACTAGAGGATGAGGAAAAAACTACTTTTATTATTGATCGTGGTCTTTATTATTATAGGGTCATGCCCTTTTGGCTTAAAAATGCAGGCACGACCTATCAGTATCTGATCAATAAAATTTTCAAGAAGCAGATCGACCACAACATGGAGATCTATGTGGACGACGTGCTTGTCAAGAGCCGAACTTCTGCAAATTACATTGCTAATCTTAAAGAGACCTTCAATGCCCTTTGGAGGTATAAGATGAAGTTGAATCCGACCAAATGCACCTTTGGAGTGACCTCGGGAAAGTTCTTGAGGTTCATGGAATCAAGATGGGGGATTGAGGCTAATCCGAAGAAGATCCGAGCCATCCAGGAGATGACTATCCCAATATCAGTAAAGAAAGTTCAGCACCTAACCAGAAAGGTGGCATTATTGAATCGCTTTATCTCCAAATCGATTGAGCGGTGCATGTCCTTCTTCCAAGTTCTCAAGCAACCAAAGAACTTCTACTGGACTGCACAATATCAACAGGCATTCGAGGAGCTCAAAAACTACCTTAGCTCATCTCCTTTGTTTGCTAAGCCCGAGCCTGGAGAGAAATTATTTCTATACCCGGCAGTCTCCCCGGTAGCCCTTGTGGTAGTTTTGGTCAAGAAAGAGGCAAAGGTGTAACGATTGGTCTACTATGTTAGTCGGATCCTGAGGGATGCTGAGATCAGGTATACTAAATTAGAAAAATTAACTTATGCTCTTCTAATTGCAGCTAGGAGACTTTGGCTCTACTTTCAGGTGCACACCATAATACTCCTCACTGATCAACCAATCAAGATAGTTCTTCATCGAACTAACACCTCCAGAAGAATAGCAAAATGGGCAATCGAGCTTATAGAATTTGACATCAACTATCAACATCGGCCCTCAATCAAAGCTCAGATACTGACCAATTTTATAGTTGAATGCACTATCTTGGATGATGCTGAACCTGAGCAGAATGAAGCCAGTATTCCATGGTTGCAACCAAGCTCCCTCAAGGAAAAAGCGGATTTTCCTAAAGGATTTTGGGCTCTGTATGTCGATGGCTCTTCCAACACTTCAGGCGCAGGCGTTGGGCTGATCCTGATTGATCCTGAAGGAGTCCTCGCCGAATATGCACTGCACTTCGAGTTCTCCGCAATCAATAATAGGACAAAATATGAAGCTCTGATAGTAGGATTAAGGATCGCCAAAGAATTAGAAGCAGATCGGCTCCAAGTTTACAATAATTTTTAATTGGTGGTGGAACAAGTAAGTGGTAATTATGAAGATCGGGAAGAAAATATGATAAAGTACCTTGAGAAAGTAAAGAGCCTGACCTTGACTTTCAATAGCTACAATATCCAGCAGATCCCAAGGGTAGAAAATACCAGAGCCAATCTCCTATCCAAGCTGGTCACACTCACTCCCAATGAACTTCTGAAAGAAGTATATTTTGAAGTACTGAAATGCCCAAGTTCGGAAGAGCCATAGTCTACAATGCAAATCGATCGTGAGCTCCGTTGGATTGACCCATTGGTTGCTTATCTCAAAGATGGGACTCTTCCTTATGATCTAAAAGAAGCTTAAAAGTTGAGAAATTAGACCTTTCGGTATGTTTTTTATGAAAATAAACTATATAAAAGATTGTATTCCTTACCACTTTTAAGATGCCTTCGACCCTTTGAGGCCGATTTTGCATTATAGAAGGTACATGAAGAAATTTATGGAAGCCATCTAAATGCCAGATCTTTATCTCACAAGCTGCTTTGGCAAGGTTACTACTGGCTGAGCTTATATCGGAATTCCTTGGACTATGTTAGAAAGTGTGACCATTGTTAGAGAAATACTTATATTCAAAGGCAATCGGCTTTTGAGCTTACCTTCTTGAGCGCCCCTTGGCCATTTGCACAATGGAGGATGGATATACTCGGCCCCTTTCCGATGGCATCCAGACAATGAAAGTTTCTCTTGGTTGCAATTGATTACTTCATCAAATGGATTGAGGTCGAACTTCTGGCTAAAATTACTGAAGCTAAAGTACAAGACTTCATCTAGAAGTTGATTGTTTGCATATTTGGCCTACCTCGAATCCTTATAACAGACAATGGACGATAGTTTGCTGGAGCAAAGTTTGTTGGATTATGTGAAGACTTAAACATCTCCCATAACTTCACATCAATAGCTTATTCGTAAGCAAATGGTGAAGCAGAGGTGACTAACAGAACCTTGCTACAAGATATCAAGACAAGACTTGAGAGAGCAAAGAAAACTTACGTAGACGAACTCTACCATGTACTTTGGGCATACCGAACTACTCAAAGACTACCGACTGGAGAGACCCCTTTCGACCTGGCCTTCAGAATAGAAGCGGTTATTCCAATCGAGCTTAAACTCTCATCAGCATGTGTAGTGGCCTTCAGCGAGTAGCGTAATTCACAGGACTTTAGGGCTAACCTCGACTTACTAGAGAAAAAATGGAAAGAAGCTCAAGTTTGGATGGCTGCCTATAGATGGAAGGTGGTACGATATTATAACTCCAGAGTTAGGGATAAGGTATTCAGAGTGGGGGACGTGGTGCTTCGACGAGCAGCCATTTTGCAACCCTAGAACCAAGAAAAGTTTGCCCTAAATTGGGAAGGAAGGAGATCATCAAGCCTGGGACATATTACTTAAAGAAGCTTGGAGGAGCCAACCTACCCCAACCATGGAACTCGAAAAATTTGAGAATGTATTACCAACGACTTTGCGGCAATGAAATATCTTTACTTTAGCATCTCAGTTCTTGTTGCAAAACTGTAATGATAGGAAAAAACTTTCCAAACTTCACCACATGATGAAAATAATTATGTTAGGAATAGGAGGTGAACCTCATCCTAACATAAGCAAAGTGATGACCTCGTTAATCTAAAGATGAGATGAGGAGAGAGGCTCTTTCAACGGTCCTTACGTGCCCCTACAGTCCTATTAGAAACAGGGAGAGAACCTCATCCTAACATGAGCAAAGCAAAGACCTCATTAATCTAAGACGAGATGAGGAAAGAGGTCCTTTCAATGGTCCTTACATGTCCCAACAATCCTATTAGGAATAGGATGAGAACCTTATCCTAATATGAGCAAAGCGAAGATCTCGCTAATCTAAGACGAGAAGAGGGAAGAGGCCCTTTCAATGGTCCTTACGTAATCCTACAGCCCTGTTAGGAATAGGAGAAGAACCTCATCCTAACATAAGCAAAGTAAAGACCTCGTTAATCTAAGATGAGATGAGAGGAAAGGCCCTTTCAATGGCCCTTACGTGCCCCTATAGCTCTGTTAGGAATAGGAGGAGAACCTCATCCTAACATGAGCAAATCTAAGACCCCATTGATCTAAAATGGGAAGAACGAAGAAGCCCTATTAGCGACCCTTATATGTATCACCCCTACGATTGCGGCATAAATAAAAAAAGAGGATTACCTCATTCTAGTTCGCGCAAAGGTCTCTAGTTAGTATCCATAGCAACTATCTCAATAGAAGATAGAGTAAAGAAAACAAAGCCATTAACAAGCATTGGATTTGTGCAAGACAAAAGACGATGAAAGAGGGTACCATTTTATTGAAAAGTAAAAGTTTGTTACAAAATGAAGGTGAGAGCAAAGGTCTGCAAGACTGATTACATAAAAAAAAGGAGAAAAGAGGTCAAAATCCTAAGATGGACTGGATTTCTCTGACTTTAGGCTATCGGCCCCAACCATCACCAGAGCTTGTTTCAGCCCAAAGATCTCCTCTTCGAGCTCCTTCCTTTTCAGCAGGCTATTAACAAACATCCTGTCGGTCCATTAGAATTTGTCTTCAAGCTCCTATCGCTGCTTCTTTAGAACCTCGGACTCGGCCTCCACATACTTAACAGCTTACTGCTCGCAGGTCAATGGAAGCTTCAGCCATTGAACTTTGGCCTTCTCTATCCCCATCGACTTCGAAAGCTCGCTAACAATCCTCTTCAAAGAGGCAATCTCCTCCAACTTTTTGCTTGTACCAGCTTGATAGCGGTCATCCAATCGCTTTTGGAGCCGAACTACTTTGCTATTAGCAGTGCAAAGCTTCTGCTCCAATGATGATATCCTTCCACTCCAATCCATTTGGTAAGATTGATAGGCAAGCTCGGCATCATGCAGTTGCTTCTGGAGTGCAGAGAACCTCTGGAACCAATCCCATTCCTACTGGGCTTTGTCGGTAGACCACAACAAACTCCCTTCCAGCAATTGGATTTTCTCCTTCGCCGCTTTGAGCTCAACCTCAAGAGAAATGATCTTCGCCGTCAGCGCCCAAGACCTGTCATTGGCACTTTTCTTGAGCTCAGCTAATTCTCTCTCAAAGTTATCCTTTCGAATGCTGAAGCTTGTAGAGTCCTTCCTATACAATTTTTGGAGGTGGGTGACTTCAATCATCGCCTTCGAAGCATTCTTCCAGGACCATTGAAGCTCATCCTCAATCTTCTTTAGCTTCTTTTCAAATGATGGATCTCTTTTTTCAATTTTCTAATCATTGATTTTAAAGGAACTCCCTGAGGTAACGGATCGGCATCAATTGGGGACTGCATCCAATGTACAAAAAACACTCAAAGGTATTGACAAAAAGAAGTTTACTTTCATTTAACCAAAAGTTTTTTAAGTACAAAGTAAAATAAAAAAAGAAAAAGAAAAAATACAATTACTCGAGGTTCTCAAGCTTGGGAGGTGCGACGGTAGATGAAGTCGGGGTGCTCTCGGTTGCTTCTGGTTCTTGGGCAGGCTCGGATGCCTCTGTGGTGGGCTTGGATGAACCAGGGATGGGCTCGGCATGAGAAAGGTCAGCCGCGGTGTTGGATGGCCTTGCCTCTTCACTAGGATCCTCTTCTAAAAAGCTCATATCAAGTTTGGAAAATTTTTGAGCCACTCTATCTTTGCAGAGTTCAAAGCCCATGATAAATGCTTGCTGGTCGAACACAATATTCAGCTTCTTCATTTTGAAGGCGGCTTTGAATTCCTCCATGGTGCAGGTTGCCGCCTCTGAGACTGGCCTCTTGAGCCTCCAGTTCAGCAGCTTTACCCTCAACTTCCTCCTTTTCTTCTCCAGAGCCAGTGCAGCCTTGAGTCTAGCTGAGATGAACTCCTCTTTCTGGAGTGCACCTTGGAGGCTCCTAACTTTCTCAGCCTCGGCAGTCTTTTCTCGAAGGCGATTGATCTTAGCTTGAAGATCCTCCTGGACCTTCGATGCTTCCACCTCCTGGCGATGCCCCTTTTTAAGGTGGGTGAGTACTTGGTGACCCGACTGCCATAGATAAATGATGTCAGGATAGAGAAAAGAAAAACGAGAAAGAAAACTCGATAAGATGGTTACCTTGAGGATGGTCCCAAGGAAACTCCAGATGAGCTTTGTTTGGTCAAGGTCGGCCATGCTAAACTTGTCAATCAAATCCCGGATTACACTCGGGTTATCGAAGGGGTCTTTTCCCGGACCGTCGCCATCACTATCGCTTGGCTCACCTAGACGAGCCTTGCGAGCAAACTTCATGACAGTCGACTTTTTGTTCTTCCTCTCCTTTCCTTCCTCTATCTCGATAGGAGGTTCGGGAGCCTAATCCCCAGCAGGAGAACTCGAGAATTCGGAAGGAAAGGAGCCTCCTTTGGCAGTGTCGACATCGATAGTCGGGATGACTTCGGTGACCTCAGGGGCGACATTGGTGGTGGCAGGAGCTGCAGAGCTCGGGGCACCGACCTTCGCCCTCTTTGAACTTTCACCTAGGGCCTTCCCCTTCCTCTTTCTCAGGGCATAAAGGCCCTTAGTAAGCATCCCCACAGCTTTGGTATCCATCTCTACAACAAGGGAAAAGTTTCAATCAGCCAAAATGCATCTAAAATCTCATGAGGGCCCCAGAAGAAAAAAGTATACCAGTGAGGTCGAGAGGGCTTAAGTTCAGATTGAACAAGATCTGCTCTTTTAAAAGATCAAAAAGAAGAAGAGCTTGGGATGCCTTAAGCTTATTAGAAGATTCGAGGTCAGCTCTGTCTATACTAAGAGCTCGATGAACTGATTTCCTAAGGAAGCCCCAGGTAGGAAGATCCAGCATTAAGGTTGGACAGTGCATGAAGAAGTACTTTTCTTCCAGTTATGAATGAAAGAAGGAGCATTTTTCAGGAGCCCTTTCTTTTCAAACTGAGAGAAAAAGTACCATCAGTCCTTGGCGGAAGGATGGTGCTTGAAGGTATAAAAATTTCTAAAGAGCGAGATGGTCAGGCAATCCTCGGCTAGATGGCGAAGGGAAAGAAACTCAATTACAAACATGAAGGAATTCGATACTACAGAGGTAAGAAGATATTCAGAAAGTGAAAGAGTGTGACTACGAAAGGGAAAAGTGGAAGTCTAAGCTCCACCCGCAAAGATTCCAAGTACAGGCAAAATCAACTAGCTAGAGGAGAACTAGCTCAATCACCTGATCGAAAAAGTTGGAGGTCATACTCTTGGAGGATCCGATACTGAATTCTAATTAAAGACAGGTCGTTCAGGGTCAAGATGCAAGGAATAGTATTTAGTACAAAGGGCTGATGAGGCATACTCCTAGGCTCGACCTCTACTAAGGGGATGGGGTCTAAGAAGGTCGGACCGAAAGAATCCTAGGAACCGATGGATTGAGAAGCTCTAGAGGACATCTGGATCGAAATCAACTTAAGAAAAACCTCTAAAAAATAGAAAAATGAAGTGCGAAAATTCCTATGGAGAAACTAGAAGAACGAGAAACAAAAGATGCAAGAGTAATCAAAAAGAAAGGTTGTGGAGTTGACTTAAATCGATTGGAAAAGGCAAGGAGATGATGAGCGTGATGAAAATCGAATGGAGGAGCACCTAGAACCAGAGAGAACGGTGAAAGAAACTAGAACTCTCGAGTGATAGGAAAGCGAGAACCAGAGGGAGAAGAAGGCTCAGGCAAATTGAGTTCTGAAGAAGAAAGGAGGACTTAAATAGCTAGGAGAAGCTCGAGGCAGTTATGAAAGCAGATCTCCTTTGGTTGATCTTCATGTGATGCATGTCTCACTCATCATGGTAGGGGTGGCATCGGGTAGAGCTTTTATTGTGCCGTACCTCAGACAATATTTCGATGGGAGTTTTAAAAGGCCATCTCTTCAAAATCACATCATAATTAAAGAAGTTTCGGTGCCAGCATGAAAATCACCAAAACTTTCCACCTAGAGGGCATGAAGCCTAGGACCGGACTTCGGCAGTTGCCTTTTTACTTTCTTCCTTCGAATTTTGAACTCAAAAGTAGGGAGACTATTGTTGGGGATAAACCTCGCTTCCGTCGAAGTTCAGTTTGGAGCTCGGCCAAAAGATATTTATAATTATCGAACAACTCCAATCGTAGCTTTAACTATCCTCCAAAAAATGGTCTCTTCTCCTTCAAATGGACTTCCCCACCAATCGAACTTCTCTCGGACTTCTCCTTCAGACGGACTTCTCCACCAGTCGAACTCCTCCCAGACTTCTCCTTCAGATGGACTTCTCTACCAATCGAACTTCTTCTGGACTTCTCCATCAGTCGAACTCCTCCCGGACTTCTCCTCTATGTCACCTCCAAAAATTTCTCTCTGACACCCGAAGGACCTCAGCATCCAAATTCGATACAACAAATATCAGTCAAGGCATGGTTGATCTTGAGGGACATCCGAACCACTCAGAAGCTACTGTAACTAGAGGTTCTTTACCACCCCTGATCGATCTATCTGAACTTCAACTATTAAAATCCAATAGACCAGCACGTCACGACAAATGGTTACTCATCCTCCATAACAAACCTCACATGGCCCTAAGTGGCCCACTACCAGATAGTTACGACTGTCACCATCAGTTTGTTATAGGCTTTGCCTATATAAGAGACCTTCTAAATATGCTTTCTTCTTTAAGCTCTCATCTTCCACTCAAAATTCTGCTCTAAATTTCTCTGAGTACTCTATTTCTATTGGTCGAAAGAGCCAACTTGATCATCGGAGGATCTTGCTGGAGCCACCACACCCTACTCCAGACAGGACTTATTTTGCAGGTCATCGACGGCGACCTTGTCTTCTCCAGCTCTAGCCAACTTCGGCATCTATAGTTTTCTATACTAACAAAAAGAAAGAAATCTTGGTAGAAAATAAAAAATTAAGAAGAGAAATTAAGGTTTTAAAATCTATTGCTGAAAAATTTATAATTAGCTTTCAAAATCTCCAATTTATGATAAAAACTAATGGGCTATTTTCAATAGAGTAGAAACTGGTTCTAATATGTTAAGAAAATAGCAAAATACTAAAAATATTTTCACAATAGCATCAACTAAAAATTATACTATTAAGTGCTTTAAATGCAATCAAATTGGCCATAAAATTTTGAACTATAATTTTAAAAGAATTGGCCAAACCTTGATTTAACAAATTTGGTTTCTGAAGGGAACCTTGAATACTAACTCCTATGGACCTAAAATAATTTAGGTACCAAAAATCATTAAGTGATTTTGTAGGTGCATGACGGATCCAAATGAAATGAAAGGAAGAAAATTCTTATGGATGCCTTGAAAATGAAAAGAGATGGGTATTGATGCATAGTATAATCTAAACTTTTCACATATCATACCATCAATAATTATTAAAATTATTTTGATTAAATCTATTGACTTTAATATGATTTCATATTATGTTTACTTGCTTGAAATTCTTTTCATATATTAGTAAGATTAGTATGATTAATTGATTTTGATGATTTAAATACTTTAATTTTAAAGATCAATATGTTCTTCTCTATAAGTGCCATGTTATGATATGAATTAAAATTATCTTAAAATTCAACATGATATAATAGCTTTCCCATATCAATTTTGTAATTGGTAAACTTAAATTAAAAGATGCTTAATTGGATATAAATATTTTTAAGTTGCTGAACATACAAGTAAAACTATGTTTGACATTCTCTCATAAAATGCTAAATTATTAAAATTTTAATAAAAATTTTATATGAAATAAAGTACTTGAAGATAAGATATTCAATCATAAAAATTAAGTGCTTGATGTGTTGAATAACATTATATATTAGCTTATCCCTAAGGATTTGAAATTTCATAGTTCAACTAAAACTCATAGAGCCTATGTCTAGTTTTTTTTTTTTTTACATGAGTCCCTTGACTTGATAATCTTGCCTCTATGATTGATTAATTCTTGATTCCCCAATTTGACTTGAATATCTTTCTTGATTATCGATTTGATTGCCTATTAATTCTTATTTAACTTGATTAAATTTTCTTGAATCAAAAACTATTTAAACTATTTTCTGCTTCAAGGAGCCGACTCCTAGTTCTATTGGAGTCGACCTCTCTTCGGGAGCCAACTTTTGATTTAGTAAGAGTTGACCTCTTTTTTTGAGAATTAGTTCTCCTATTTGAAAATTTCTAAGGCTCTATCATTCCATTATCAATTTTCTCGAGTTGTAATTTCTTTCAAATCCCTCTCCCATTAAAATCAGACGTTTTCTCTCCATTTCTATTCTAATCTTGTGGTCCTTGTTCTCCAATGGCACCTCGAAAGCATTTCACCCAAAGGAAGAGAAAATCTAGTTTTCAAAATGAAAGGTATGAAAATTTAGATGAATATTGATAGTATTGGACACACGCTACACAAATACAGACCGATAGGAGCACCTCAGATTATTTCAAGTAGCTACACATTTAAGATTTGTATTTGATCAAGATGATAATTAAGGGTATTAAGGATATTAGTTCTAATAGTATAGTAGATGATGATGATGAGACTCTTATAGTAGAGCCTATTACAGTATATATCAGAATAAGAAGTCAGTAAAGCAGCATGAACAAATAAAGACAGCTTTACTTTCACAGACCAGCCATCTAGATACTAGCTCATGATTACCTGATAGACTAGATGAGGATGCATTTATTGAGGGACTCTCCATCAAGATCATAGCGTTAGTCTATACAGAGTTTTAAAGGTACATATTAGAGGTACACCAGATGAGATGAGATCAGATAGAGGTATTATCATTGGTCAGAGACGAGTTAGGAAGATTGATTCAGGCACTCACTGCAGTGAGGGAGGATGTTCGCTATTAGATCTAGTCATTTGGAGATATTAGACTACACCCTCCTTCTACCTAGCTTAGGCCTACATCTTAGGATTATCCTGATATATACTTATTTAAGATGCTAGGATTTCTTTCCATAGCTTTAGTGATCCTTTCAATCTATTTTCGACATCTATACAGGATATAGCTTTCATACATCTTGCATGCTTTCATGATTTTATCTTTGAAATCACCATTAGCTAATCAATAAAAATTTTATTATTTTAGAAAATTAATGTGTTTAATATTATTTGTTTGACTTAATATGTTCTTTTCTTGCAAAACAAAGAAGGAGAATTAAGAAAAGTTAATTTTTCAATGCAGGGGAGAGTTAAGAAAGTCAAGTTTTTTAGCATTTGTTATGAAAAATGGGAAAGAAAAAATTTTGAACTGAATAAAAAAAATTATTAAAATATTAAAAGTAAAATTATTTTAATCTATTTATGCACTCTTATTATTCTAGTTATTTGATTTGCTTTAGAGAAATCATTTCTATTTTACTTTTTATTCAATTATACTTTGCATGGTTTGATCCTATCATGTTTTTTAATAATTAATTGGTATCAAGCTTAATCTTAAAAATATTTTACTCCAAATAAAAATTCTAGATAAATAATTTTTGAATCTCATGAAAAATCATTAATAGGCATTTATTTATTGCTTGACTTGTTGGTTCACTTATACCTGAGCATTCATGTGATCTTGTTTATTAATGTTTTGCATTTGTATTAAAAAAATTCGTCCTTAAGTGAAGTTTCACAATTTGTATCAAATAGATTTTTTCTGCCTTGCACTCTATTACTTTCTTTCGATAAAAAAAAAGAATATTTTATCTCAAATCTGGTTTTGCATAGCTTATATGATATCTCTTGAGATAAATTTAAAAAAATTTATATCTTTTCTAAACTAAATTGAATGATATTTTTTAAGAAAAGAAAGATCTAAATTTAAATAGTAAACCTCTCTATGATTTGTTTGAAGGAACCAGATCTAGGGTTTCAAGACTAGATCTTAAAATTTTTTCAAGATCAGACAGTGAAAGACTTAAATAAATTAATATTTATTTATAAAACTATAGAATATCCTAGATCTAAAATCCTATTATATGATTATGGCATGATATTAAATCAAAAATTAAAAATAAAAGAAAAGAATAAGTGTTGATCATATCAACACAGATCTACACAAGATCAGAATCATATAAGTAATAGAAAATCAGATCTTTATTATCTATGCAAGTTGGACGTTCTAACTTGCTGATACGGGCTAAAGATTGAAGATCTGAGCCATATACGCATCCGGCCTCTAGGAGATATCCACACGATCCCATGAATCCTGATCAGAAGTCCGATGTAGAAAATCAACATAGTATGCTAGTACTATGCTGATTCTTCTTTGATGATCAATCCGGTGCTTTCCTTTTCTCAAAATTGGACTCTCCAAGGATTAGAAGAAAGAGAAGAGATTTCAAATTGGAGACACTCTTAAAAATAAATCTCAAAAGGAGGGAAAATGATATATGAAAGAAATCCTAGAAGAAAACCCTCTTCTTCTTCTTTCTTCTCTCACCTAGACACCTAGATTGGTGTCTATGATAACCCAATGCCCAAAAATCCTTTTCCTCTGATTTTCACACACCCAAATCTCTCTCAAGGGTCTATGTTTCATAAAAAATTTAAGTAAAAATTTATTTTGAATAATAAGTTATGGAAGAGCCTTGTCTTGGTCAAATTCCTAGATAAGGCAGGTCAATATATGGCAGGTTGTTGGGGTGTCCAACACTTGGATGCCCCCTCCTCATCCCATGCCATGGACCACCTGAGATTGGCACACAAAATTCATTCTTTTACCATAAAAAGCAAAGGAAGAAAATTAGATGTGGGCGGTACAAGAGAAGGAATCCAAGTTTGTTGGGATTCTATCACCTAGAATTCAAACAAACCGTAACAACTTACCTTCTTAAGCCAATGTCCATAACTTATTCCAAATAAGAGAGAGAGAGAGGGAGAGGAGATGTGTGTGAAAGGCTGGGAAGAGGGGATTCAATGCCAAAAATAAAGGAAGAATGGCATGGGGTCAAGGTGGGGTTAAGGTGGCTCAAGATATGGAATCCTAGTCATACTAGGATTCTTATTTTGGCTTGATTTAAAATTGGTTTCTCAAATCAAATTAAATTAGAAGTAAACTAATCCAATTAAATTAGATCTTAACCCAATTAAGAATATAATTAAATTAGATTAAATTATATTTAAATCTAAACTTATTTTTCTAATCAAATTAGAAATTGGGTTGACCCAAGTGTTAGATATGTATGCCCTAGAAGCTAGAATTGGCTGACACTTATAATACACTTCTAGAGGCAAAAATATAATTTTAACTATAAATAATAAAATGAATTATTTTCTATCATAAATATATATTTAGTATCTGTGATACATCCCTTAAATTAATGATAATGATAATTCATATTTTCAAAAGTTAAAAATTTAAGACATGAATTTTCATTATTAAGTCATAAAATGCTACTGACCGTAGGATCATCATGAGAATGGTGATTGATCTGAAAGGTTGGTATACAATTACTTCTTTATAGTAGATGAGTCTTGAGTCTATGGTATAGAGACACCGAAGTGAGAGGATAGGTACTCGTTAGAGAATGAGAGCACTGAGCGTGACTACCTCGAGTAGTCATAAGGAAGTCTACCTTCTCGTCAATGACTGACTCAAAGCTGCAGTCGTGTGTTTGATTCTTTGACCTAAGGTGCATCGGTAGTTCACCTTAAAGGTGTTATAGTTTGACTATACCATGACTCGATCTCCTAGCCATTCGGAACCCTGAGGTGTATGCTGGCTATAGCATGTTCATTACAGGAATTGGATTGCACCAATAGAAAATCTATTTACCTCAGTGGATGAGGAGCAGCCCTATGATGATCATGAGGATCAAGTCCTTAAGCCCATGGCCATGGCAGAGTGAAATAATAGAAAGAGTTTCTATTAAGGTTTTCACATCGGACTTGAATCGAATGATTAAATCATATGACAGAAATTAGGATTTGATGAGTTCACCTTAACCCTAATCTGATCGGGGCTCAAGATAGAAGAACTTAATCACATAGATAGCTGCACTGAGAGGTTCATTTCAATTCTAATGGATTTTCACCATATACTACTAGGTGTCACTGGTGGATTTTGGGAGCAATTAGAATGATTTGGATGATCGATCATTCTAGTTGTTTAAATCAGAAAAGTTCTGATCCATCGGAAGATGTTTCGATGATGTCGATGATAGAGATCGTGATATATCCTATTATCATATAGAACTGAACCTAACTGGATTATAAAAATAAGGGTTTGGATCTAGATATCATCAATTGGATTAATCCAGTTCAATTAATTTGAATTAGATTCAATTAGGTTCAAAAAAATCGTGCTAGCACACGATTGAGCCGAATGTTCTCCTTCTACTATCATTAAAAGTTATCTCGACTGAGCCAAATGTGTTTATGCTCACTCAGGTACCTTTACTTGGTCTGACTGAAGCTTGTCCAGGTTAGAAAAGGGTTATCTTAATTTATGAGATAAATTTGAGACAACACCTGCCATTTTTTGTCATCTGCTAATTCTTATCTTTTGACTTTGGTCAAATGTTGACCTTTGACACTTAGATATCTGCCCATGTATCTTGTACCTATAAGAGAGTAGATAGGGGCTTGTCCCCTTGCTAGAAAATGGAAAGGAAGGGGCGCACGCCTAGGGAGGCATGCGCCTATAGATAGGGATGCCTGGAGTCCCATATAGATGGGACTCCAGGTTGCTTCTCGGAATCAACTTAGGTAGGCGCCTAAGACTTAGCTTTGACCAGTCTTGGCGCCACCTAAGGATGATTTGAGGGGGCTCTTATCTGATTGGATCAGGTGATATCATCCCACTAATAAAATTTAGATCTGATTGCATGAAGCAACGTGATTGGCTGGGATGATGTGGCACTGCATGGCGCAGCAAGGTCTATATAAACCCTATTTGCGCCTAGCTTTGATGTACTTCTTCCTTAGCCCATGCCCCAAGGCTGCCCCTCTCCCTCCTCCATGCCATCTTCTGGTCCTCTCTCTCGTCTCCATGCCCAAGGAGATTTGGGCTCCAGTTTGGTGCTATCCAGATAAGAGAGGTGATGAGAAAGGAAGAAGGCAGCACTGCTGCAAGAGACAATTCCAGATCTTCAATAGGAGTTTTGAAGATCCTCCAAATCAGATCCAGATCTGATATTTTGAGAGGTGATAAATAAAGAGAAGATCTCTAGATCTAGTCTGAGTGGATATCGGTAGAGGTCAGGCACTTGCGTGGCTAGATTCAAAACTTCAGTCAATCAGCAGGATCATCATAGGATAATCCGATTACCCAATATCAAGATACCAAAATTAAATTAGATTTAATTTATCTTTTAATTTTATTTATTAGATCTATAAAATTAGATCTAAAATATCTCATATCTGATCTAGATTTAAAAGAAAAAATTTTTAAAATATCTCTCTTGATCCAATCAGATCTGAACGAACTTGATCTGAAAAATTTGGATTTTTCCTTCAACTAGTATCACAGCCAGGTTCTAATAAATTATTTAGATCTAATTTTATTTTAATTTTGATATAATAATTAAATAATTTCAAATGTCACATGAGATGTAATTAGATCTAAAATTAAAAAAATTAAAATTAAATAGTTTAGATCTAAGTTTTACAAGATGTATGACTAGTTGTAAAATAGAATAGTTCTATACATAGTCTTGCATGTTCATAATTTAATTTGATTAAGTTATAATCTTAGATCTATTTATTTACTATTTTTTAATATTATTAATATTATAATAAGATCTAAAAAATAGTAAATAAAATTATTTAATTTTTGGTTCATATGAGATATGATGAACGCATGTTTAGACTAGTTGTAGAATAGTTCTACATAATTATCTAGATTAGAATTTATTTTGATGTGATCAATTTAAATTTAATTTTTTAGATTAATTATGAGATAATTTAGATCTGAAAACATGCATGATATGGTACATGAGATGTATGCAAAATATATATAAAGTTAGATCAATTTTTATATATGAGATATATGATGTAGATCTAACTAGTTTTGTAGATTTATATTTCTGATTAAGGCATTCTCCTTGGCCGTCCGGTCATAAGAACAAAGTAAGGTTTAAATGCCCTCTCCTTCCATTTGATGGGGTGTTCTTATGATGTGTAGGGGTATTGCATGTTCGTCCTTAATCAAAAATCAAGAACTTATTTTCTACAAAATCCTAGATCCTGAAATCCTAGAATTTTATTTACATATTTTGTTTGTGAATCCTAAACTTAATTAAGAATTAAGATTATGAAATATATGTTAGATATAAAATTAAAAATTTTAGATCTAAGATATATTTATAAAATTGGGTTCGGACTTAGGTAGCTCAATTAGGTCTAAGCAGTTGATCAAATCAAATCAAGAGTTGGTTAGATGGGATCAACAGTGCTTAAATTGACCAACCTAATAGGATTAAGCCTGAATCAAGATCGAGTCACGTGATCAATCGATCAAGCTAAGATCTAATTAGGCTCAATGGTTAGAGTCTGGATTGTAGGTTAATCTGATTGGTTCTGGCTCAATAATTTGGTGTCTAAGATAAGTTTGGCAGATATGATCGACTGATTTTTAATTGGGAGCTACTCGACTCGAATGCATTCTTGTCGAGTTAATGGCATCTCCCTTCCACCGGTCTCACTTACCTGGCCATATTTGTTGGCTCAGTCCTGATCTGAGGTAGTCAATAATCTGAGCTAACCCATGCCACTAGGTTAGTCATAATGGTTATGACTATGTCAAGTCTAGTTTAATGAGACCTAAATCAAATCTCCCTAAGAAAAGATTAAGTCTAAAGTCTTCCATCATTATAGATGTGCGGGCCTTTTCGGGGTTGATTGTTCTCCACTGATTATAGTGGTTCAGTTGCACTGAAAAGATGCAACCATATCTATTAGGCATTGGATGCTATGGGCTGGAGGATGGATTGGACTCAATATTTTGGATACGATGAGAGACTCAATTAGGAATCCAATTTATGCAAATGGTGGATCTGACTTAACTAAAGAGTGGATCAATATTCTGGGTATGGTGAGATTCATGAATTAGAGATCAAGTTTGGATGTACCATGATTAGAGAATCATTGAACAAGAGTTGTTCACTCATTGGCTAACCCATCACCAATAACTGTTAGGTGAGGTGATGAGTCAGTTGGTGGGATCGCACCATCCACTAGAAATCATTAATCGTGGAGATTTTTGTATCTCTACAGAGAAAGTATAAAAATTTGAGAAAATAGTGGAAGCTAATTTATTTTAAAATAAAATCTCTAAACAAATTGGTCAAGTCTTAATTACAATATCTAACTAGAAACTTTGACTCTCTATAAAAAAATATCTACGTCCAACCCACTAGCACGTATCTTGGACACCCATAGACTGATCGGATCCAATTACAAGTATTGGCTCCGAAACTTCAAAATTATTTTGGGTCCTGAGAAGTTAACTCATGTATTGGACCAGGACCCTCCCACCTTACCAGCTTGTCCATCTACTGAATAGAGAGCGTCTCTTGAAAAGTGGATGGATGAAGATAACAAGACTAGATACTACATGTTGGGCTTGATGTCTGATGAGCTTCAGCACCAACATGAAGATATCAGGATTGTCCACCAAATGTTGGCTCATCTATAAGAGATATTTGGTGAACAGAGTTGCGCAGCCAAATATCAAGTCACTAAATGACTATTCAAGGCTAAAATGCAAGATGGGCAGTCAGTCCAAGATCATTGTTTGATGATGATCAAGGACTTGGAAGAGCTTGAGAAGCTTGGAGTGAAGTTGGACCTAGATCTACGTAATTCTACAATCCTTGACTGATGCATATGGGCAGTTTATCATGAACTACCATATGCATAAACTTCAAAATTTCCTGACCGAACTTATGAACATGCTGGTTACTGCCGAGCTTTCTATGAAACTTTCTAAAGGCTAAGTGCTTGCTATGGAATAGACTTCTTCCAAGAGAAAGTCTTTTGGAAAGAAGAAAAAGTCTATGAAAAAGAAGGTGGAAGAAGAAAAGAAGAAAAAGATAGAGCTGAAGAAGAAGGCTGTTGACAAAGGAAAGTATTTCCATTGTAACAATGACGGCCACTAGAAGTGAAACTGCCAATCACAAGGTAGCTGCACCGAGAGTTCATTTCATTTTGATGGTTGCCCCATATACTACTAGGTGTCACTGGATTTTGGGAGCAATTAGAATGATTTGATGATCGATCATTCTATTGTTGAATCAGAAAAGTTCTGATCCATCGAGGAGTTTCGATGATGTCGATATGAGATCATGAACATATCCATTACCATACATGAACTAAACTAATTGGTCAACAAAAAGGGTTTGAATCTGGTGATCATCAATTGAACTGACCTAGTTATGATTTGATGTAGATCAATAGGTTCAAGGAATCGTGCTAGCATATAATTGAGTCTGACTTTTTCCTTCTGTAATCTTCTGATTCATCACAACCACAGTCAAATTTGACTTGACTCATTTCTAATATCTTAAATGAGTTTATTTTATCTGATTGGAATAAGTTTAGATTAGATTAATTATGTAAAATTAATTCATTCGCTAGTGTAATTGGAACTAGGGTCAATAGTTGATCCAATTGAGAGAATTAAGGGTCAATGATCAAAAAATTTTGAAGTTTCCTTTAGAAATTACTACTTATTTTTGTATAATGTGTAGGGCATGAGTTATACTTTTGTGTACAAAATTTTATGAGTTTGGAGGTTCTTAGGACTAGGTTTTGTAGAGATTTGATTTGGAGTAAACTCTGAGGGAAGAGTCCTAATGCAGCATTACATGACTCTTCCTATCCTTTCCATGTGCACTTTCAGTTGGATTTTTGGTGTCTAAAACTACGATGAAATTTGGAGGTTTTCATGAAAATCTGGTCTTGGCGTGTCCCAATGATCGAATTAAAAGGTTTTTTGATCAAAAGGACTCTTTATGCCCGCTATCATCTTGTATAAAACTCTCTCACGAAATTGCTAATATAATTTATTTTTTCCACAGACCCCAAAGGTAGCCCTTCCCTCTAATATCCACACACCCGTCTAATCCTTTTTCTCTCTCCTCCTGCATGCCTAAAATATTAGGCACAAATTCTAATTGAAAGTCTAAATTTTTGGCAACAAGATTCAGCATTTTATATGATGGGTTTCG
>QRFJ01000333.1:63576-270824 GCA_006176705.1 Cocos nucifera | reverse complement strand
CTTATCGTCCTTAAGGAAAACTAATTACATAGTCTATCTAGTGCTAAGGCATGAAACAAAAATCAAATTTTTGCTGCTGTAGCACATAATAACAATCTTTTAAATAAGTCTAAACCAGATGGTTGAAGAGGTATGTTCCCACAGCCATGCAGCAACTCTTGCTCCATTTCGATTGCGGATCATCTCCCATCCCTCAGCCTCTGCTATCCTCAAGACCCTCATGAAGGTCACAAATGAGCACTAGAACTAGATCAAGCACCAACTGTTGCAGAAGAAATCTAAGTTAGACTCAATAAGAGCATACCTCCAAAAGGACTTCTCCTTCTTATTTCTTCAGGGTGCAGTAACTTAAGGCAGCTGTTAGATATATGTGCCCTAGAAGCCAGAATTGGCTGACACTTGTAATACACTTCTAGGGGCAAAATTATAATTTTGACTATAATTAATAAAATGGGTTATTTTCTATCACACCTGTGTATTTAGTGTCTGTGATACATCCTTTGAGTTAATGGTAATGATAATTCATATTTTCAAGAGTTGAAAATTTAAGACATGAATAATCATTATTAACTCATAAACAGCTCCCGACCATAGGATCATCACGAGGATGGTGATTGATCCGGAAGGTTGGTGTACGATCGCTTCTCTTTAGTAGATGAGTCTTGAGTCTACGGTGTGGAGACACCGGAGCGAGAAGTACAGGTACTCGTTAGAGAACGAGGGCACTGAGCGTGACCACCTCGAGTAGTCATTAGGAAGTCTACCTTCTCGTCAATGACTGACTCGATGCTGCAGTAGTGTGTCTGGTTCTTTGACCTGAGATGCATCGGCAGTTCACCTTGAGGGTGTTATAGTTTGACTACACCATTACTCGGTCTCCTAGCCATATGGAACCCTGAGGTGTATGTTGGCTATAGCATGTTCATTGTAGGAACTGGATTGCATCAAGATGGGATCTATCTACCTCGGTGGTAGAGGAGCAGCCCTATGATAATCATGAGAATCAAGTCCTGAAGCCCATGGCCATGGCAGAGTGAAATAATAGAAAGAGTTTCTATTTAGATTTTCACATTGGACTCGAATCGAATGATTATATCATATGACAGAGACTAGGGTTTGACGAGTTTACCTTAACCCTAATCTGATCGGGGCTCAAGATAGAAGAACTTAATCACACAGGTAGCTGCACCAAGAGGTTCGCATTCAGCTCTGATGGGTTGCCACCATATACTGCTAGGTGTCACTGGTGGATTTTGGGAGCAATTAGAATGATTTAGATGATCGATCATTCTAGCTGTTCGAATCAGAAGAGTTCTGATCCATCGAAAGGAGTTTCGATGATGTCTATGATAGAGATCATGACATATCCCATTACCATACAGAACTGAACCTAACTGGGTCACACAAACAAGGGTTTGAATCTGGTGATCATCAATTGAACTGATCTAGTTCAATTGATCTGAATGAGATTCAATTAGGTTCAAGGAAATCGTGCTAGCACTCGATTGAACCTAACGTTCTTCTTTTACTATCACAAATAAGTTGTCCTGACTGAGCCAAAGGAGTTTGTGCTCAATCAGAGGCCTTCATATGGTCTAACTGGAGGTTGTCCAAGTTAGAGAAGGTTGTCTTATTTTATAAGACATGACCTGCCATTTTTGGTCACCTGCCATTTTTGGTCCTTTGACTTTGGTCAAAAGTTGACCTTTGACTGGTCAAATGTTGACCATAGACACTTTGACTTTTGTCCACGTGTCACGCACCTATTGGAGAACTGGTGGGGGCCTGTCCCCCTGCCAGAACCTGGCAAGGAGGAGGGCGCACGCCACCCTAGGCGTGCGCCCAAGTTGGAGGCGCCTTGGAGTCCTTGTTGGACAAGGACTCCACCTCCCTTTTGGATTCCAATCAGAGTTCTACTAAGAATCCAGTTTGACTGGTCTTAGGCGCCCTCTAAGGAGGAATCCAGGGGTCTCTATTCCCACCAATCAGATTTAGATCTGATTTCACAAAGGGTTGTGATTGGTTGGGAGGAAGAGGAGTTGGATCACGCTTAGTCTATAAATAAGACCCTGCGCCCAACTCAGATTCCAATGCAATTAGAATAGAGATTTCCCATGCCCCAAGGCTGCCTCTCCCCTCTTCCTCCATGCCTAAACTTCTCCTCCTTCTCCTCTCCACGTCCAAAAGAGTTTTGGACTTAGGTTGGTGCGTTCCAGATCAAAAGAAAGGCGATCAAAAGAAGAAGGCTGCACTGCTGCAAAGGACGACTGCTGATCTTCAAAAGGAGTTTTGAAGATCCTCCAGATCAGATCCAGATCTGATTTTTGGAGGCATGATAGAGAAGAAGAGGATCTCCAGATCCAACCCGAGTGGATACCGGTAGAGGCCAGGCGCTTGCGTGGCTAGATCCAGAACCTTCCGCTGCAATCAGGATCATCTACAGGGTAATAGGATTACCCAAATCAGGTAAATTAAATTTGATTTAATTTATCTTATTTTATTTTATTTATTAAAATAATAAGAATCAGATCTAAAACATATCAAGATCTGATTGGGATCAAGAGAAAAATTTTTGAAATATATCTCTTGATCTGATCAGATCTGGACGAACCTGGACCGGGAAATCAGGATTTCCCTTCAACTGGTATCAGAGCCATGGTTCTAAATTGTTTAGATCTGATTTTAATTTTATTTTAATTAGAAAATAAAGTGATTTCAGATGTCACATGAGATGTGATCAGATCTGAAATCAGAAAAATTAAAATTAAATGATTTGGATCTAAGATTAAGAAGATATGCATGACTAGTTCTAGAATAGAATAGTTCTATAGAATAGTTTTGCATGTCTTTGATTTAATCTGATTAAATCATATTTTAGATCTTCTTATTTACTATTTTCTGATATTATAAGTGTTATAATAACATCTGATAAACAGCAAATAAAAATTATTTAATTTTAAATATCATATGAGATATGATTGATGCATGTCTAGACTAGTTGTAGAATAGTTCTACATAATTGTCTAGATTAGAATTTATTTTGATTAGATCAATTTAAATCTAATTTTTTAGATTATTATGAGATAATTTAGATCTGAAAATATGCATGATTTGATACATGAGATGTATGCAAAATATGCCATGATTAGATCTAAATTTGTATATGAGATATATGATATAGATCTGATAACTGTTTTGTAGTATTGACATGTTCCTGATTAAGGCGTTCCTCTTGGCCGTCCGGTCATAAGAACGAAGAAGGGTTTAAAGGCCCTCTCTTCCCATTCGATGGGGTGTTCTTATGACGTGTAGGGGTGCTGCGTGTTCGTCCTTAATCAGAAACCCAAAACTTACTTTCTGCAAAACCCTAGATCCTGAAACCCTAGGATTTATTGTGCATATTTTGTTTATGAACCCAACTTAATTAAGAATTAAGTTTATGGAATATTAATTAGGTCTAAAATTGAGAATTTCAGATCTAAGACATATTCATAATACTGGGTTCGGGCTTGGGTAGCTCAATTAGGTCTAAGCGGTTGATCAAACCGAATCAAGAGTTGGTTAGATGGGATCAACAATGCTTAAATTGACCAGCCTAATAGGATTAAGTCTGGGTCAAGATCGAGTCACGATCAAGCAAGACCTAATTAGGCTCAGAGGTTAGAGTCTGGATTGTAGGCTAACCCAATTGGTTCTGACTCAACAATTTGGTGTCTAAGGTAAGTTTGGCATAGACGACCGACTGGTTTTTAATTGGAAGCTACTCGACCTGAATGCGTTCTTGTACGAGTTAATGGCATATTCCTTCCACCGGTCTCACTTACCTGGCCATATCTGTTGACACAGTTCTGATCTGAGGTGGTCAATAATCCGAGCTAACCCATGCCACTAGGTTAGTCATAATTGTTATGACTAAGCCAAGTCTAGTTTAATGAGACCTGAATCAATTCTCCCTAAGAAAAGATTAAGTCTGAGGTCTTCCACCATTGTAGATGTGCGGGCCCTTCCCGGGGTTGATTGTTCTCGGCTGGATACAGTGGCTCAGTTGCACCGGGAAGATGCAACCATGTCTATTAGGCATTGGATGCTATGGGCTGGAGGATGAGTTGGGCTCAATATTTCGGATACGGTGAGAGACCCAATTAGGAACCCAGTCTATGCAAATGGTGGGTCTGACTTAACTAAGGAGTGGATCAATATTCCGGATACGGTGAGATTCATGAATTAGAGACCAAGTTTGGGTGCACCATGATTAGAGAATCATTGAACAAGAGTTGTTCACTCATTGGCTAACCCATCACCAATAACTGTTAGGTGAGGTGATGAGTCAGTTGGTGAGACCGCACCACCCACTAGAAATCATCAATCGCGGAGATTTTCGCATCTCTACAGAGGGAGTGTAGGGATCCGAGAAAATAGTGGGAGCTAATTTGTTTAAAAATAAAATCCCTAAACAAATTGGTCAAGTCAAAATTACAGTATCTAACTAGAATCTTTGACTCTCTACAGGAAAATGTCTGCGTCCAACCCATTGGCACGTATCCTAGGACACACATAGACTGACTGGACCCAATTATAAAGATTGGCTCAGGAACTACAAAATTATTTTGGGTTCAGAGAAGTTAACCCATGTTTTGGACCAGGACCCTCCCACCTTACCAGCCCGTCCATCCACTGTTGAACAGAGAGCGTCTCTGGAAAAATGGATTGACGAAGACAATAAGGCCAGATACTACATGTTGGGCTCGATGTCTGATGAGCTCCAGCGCCAACATGAAGATATCGGGACTGCTCGCCAAATGTTGGCTCACCTGCAGGAGATGTTTGGTGAACAGAGTCGCGCAGCCAAATATCAAGTCACAAAATGACTTTTTAAGGCTAAGATGCGTGATGGGCAGTCAGTCCAAGATCACTGTCTGACAATGATCAAGGACATGGAAGAGCTTGAGAAGCTCGGTGTGAAGTTGGACTTGGATCTGCAGAACGATATTATTCTGCAATCCTTGACTGATGCATATGGGCAATTCATCATGAATTACCACATGCATAAACTTCAAAATTCCTTGGCCGAGTTGATGAATATGCTGGTTACCGCTGAGCTTTCTATGAAAGGTTCTAAAGGCTCAGTTCTTGCTATGGAACGGACTTCTTCCAAAAGAAAGTCTTATGGAAAGAAAAAGAAGTCTGTGAAAAAGCAAAAGGTGGAAGGATCAAAGAAGAAGAAGGCAGAACCGAAGAAGAAAGGTCCGATGGCAAAGGAAAGTGTTTCCATTGCAACAGCGACGGCCATTGGAAGCGGAACTGCCCTACTTTACCTGGCCACCCTAAAGAACAAGAAGGAAGGTCCTTCTGGAGGTATGCTCGTTATTGAGTCTAACCTTACGGTTTCTTCTGCATCCAGTTGGGTGCTTGACTCTGGTTCTAGTGCTCATCTGTGCACTTCTATGCAGGGTCTTGAGGATAGCAGGAGGCTGAGGGATGGAGACATGATCCTACGCATCGGTAATGGAGCAAGAGTTGCTGCAGTAGCCGTGGGAACATACCCTCTTCGATTACCATCTGGTTTAGACTTAGTTTTAAAAGACTGTTATTATGTGCCTGCAGCTAGCAGGAATTTGATTTCTGTTTCATGCTTAGCACAAGAAGGTTATGTGATCACCTTCTTTAAGGACCATTGTAACATTCTTTATGAAAGAAATAAAATTGCAAATGGTTTCCTTGTTAATGGTCTTTATCAGTTGCATATTGATGTACCTATTTTAACTATCGAGCAAAACGTGAATGCCAAACGACCTAGGGATAGTCCAAACGACAGATATCTATGGCACCTGAGATTAGGTCATATAGCAGAAGATAGGATTAACAAATTGGAGAAAAATGGGCTATTGAGTCCATTGACTTTTGAGTCATATCCAACTTGTGAATCTTGTCTTCAAGGCAAAATGACTAAACTCCCTTTTGTTGGACATGGGGAGAGGGCCACAGATCTCCTTGCCCTAGTACATACTGATGTGTGCGGCCCATTTGATGTGCCGGCTAGAGGCAATTTTGTCTACTTCATTACCTTTACCGATGATCTGTCTAGGTATGGGTATGTGTATCTTATGAGACACAAGTCTGAAGCTTTTGAAAAGTTCAAAGAATTCAGACATGAAGTAGAAAAACAAACTGGAAAACCCATTAAGGTTCTTCGATCAGATCGAGGAGGTGAATACCTTAGCCGGGAATTCCTAGACTATCTTAAGGAAAATGGCATAGTCTCTCAATGGACTCCACCAGGAACACCTCAACTCAACGGGGTTTCAGAACGGAGAAATCGGACTCTATTGGATATGGTTCGATCCATGATGAGCTTCACAGACCTCCCTGATTTTCCTTTGGGGACATTCATTATTAACTTCAATCTTATCTACTGAATAGGGTTCCCTCTAAAACCGTTCCTACCACACCGTATGAGATATGGCACGGTAAGAAACCAAGTCTGAGTCATCTCAGAATTTGGGGTTGTCCGGCTCATGTCAAAAGACAACAAGCGGACAAGTTAGAGTTTAGGTCCTTCAGAGCTCGATTCATAGGATATCCTAAAGAGTCATTAGGATACTATTTCTACATTCCAGAAGACCACAATGTGATTGTGAGTCGACATGCCATATTTCTTGAAAAATAGTTTATTCAAGATAGTGGCATTGGAAAGCAGATTAAGCTTGATGAGAAAGTCTCACAAGTGGAAAGAGCTAAGGACCAAGTGGAACCAAATCAGGTTGAGCCAATAAGAACACTACCTCCTCCACCTCGTAGATCGGAAAGAGTTTCCCGTCCCCCTGAAAGATACTTAGGTATTATTTCAGAGGACGTAGAGGAAATGTTCCTCATAGGTAATGGTGCTCATGGTGATGATCCCAAAACCTACAACGAGGCGATATCAGATATCGACTCCGAGAAATGGCTTGAGGCAATGAAGTCAGAGATCGACTCGATGCACTCAAACCAAGTCTGGACCTTGGTAGATCCACCAGAAGGTATAGTACCTATTGGGTGTAAATGGATCTTCAAGAGAAAGATTGGTGCAGATGGGAATGTGGAGACATTCAAGGCTAGACTGGTGGCAAAAGGTTATAGTCAACGTGAAGGCATTGACTATCAGGATACCTTTTCCCCGGTAGCTATGCTAAAATCCATCCGCACATTGCTTGCCGTTGCAGCCTATTTCGATTATGAAATATGGCAAATGGACGTGAAAACGGCATTCCTAAATGGATATCTTGAGGAAGATATCTATATGGAACAGCCGCTAGGTTTCACATCCAGTGATACTGATCACAAGGTTTGCAAGCTGCAAAGGTCCATATATGGACTTAAGCAAGCATCTCGGAGCTGGAACACTCGTTTCAATGATGTGATCAAAAAGTTTGGTTTCATCAAAAATGAAGAGGAACCATGTGTTTTCAAAAGGGTCAGTGGGAGCGCTGTTGTCTTCCTCGTATTGTACGTGGATGACATCCTCCTTATTGGGAATGATATTCCCATGTTGACATCAGTCAAGATGTGGTTGTCCAAGGAATTCTCCATGAAAGACCTAGGTGAAGCATCCTTTATTCTAGGAATTAAGGTCTATAGGGATAGACCGAATAGGATGCTAGGACTTTCACAGAAGATGTACATAGAGGAAGTACTAAAGAGGTTTAGTATGGAAAACTCTAAGAGGGGATTAATACCCTTCAGACATGGTATTCATCTTTCCAAGAAGATGTGCCCCAGCACACCTGAGGAAATAGAACGCATGAGCAAGATCCCTTATGCTTCTGCAATAGGGAGCCTCATGTATGCCATGCTATGTACACGACCTGATATAGCCCATGCTGTGAGTGTCACAAGCAGATATCAGTCAAATCCAGGTGAAGAACACTGGACTTCTGTGAAATGTATCCTTAAGTACTTGAGAAGAACTAAGGATATGATGTTGGTCTTTGGTAATGGAGAACTCCAAGTTCAAGGATACACAGACTCGGACTTCATGTCTGATATAGATGATCGAAAGTCGACATCTGGAAGTCTGTTTGTGTGCAATGGTGGAGCTGTCAGCTGGAAGAGTTCCAAGCAAACTGTGATAGCAGATTCCACCATGGAAGCAGAATATATAGCTGCATCAGAGGCTGCAAAGGAAGCATTCTGGTACAAGAAGTTTGCTGCAGAAATTGGAGTAATGCCATCAGATGCCATTCCTCTTTACTGCGACAACAATGGCGCCATAGCCCTTGCTAAGGAGCCGAGGTCTCACCAGAAGTCCAAGCACATTGAGCGGCGATATCATCTCATCCGCGATTACCTTGAGAAAGGTTACGTTGAGGTCAAGAGAGTCAACTCCGCAGATAATGTGGCAGACCCACTTACAAAGCCGTTGGGACAACAGAAGATCGAAGCCCACCTTGAGAAGATGGGACTTAGACTTGTAGCCAATTGGCTTTAGGACAAGTGGGAGATTGTTAGATATATGTGCCCTAGAAGCCAGAATTGGCTGACACTTGTAATACACTTCTAGGGGCAAAATTATAATTTTGACTATAATTAATAAAATGGGTTATTTTCTATCACACCTGTGTATTTAGTGTCTGTGATACATCCTTTGAGTTAATGGTAATGATAATTCATATTTTCAAGAGTTGAAAATTTAAGACATGAATAATCATTATTAACTCATAAACAGCTCCCGACCATAGGATCATCACGAGGATGGTGATTGATCCGGAAGGTTGGTGTACGATCGCTTCTCTTTAGTAGATGAGTCTTGAGTCTACGGTGTGGAGACACCGGAGCGAGAAGTACAGGTACTCGTTAGAGAACGAGGGCACTGAGCGTGACCACCTCGAGTAGTCATTAGGAAGTCTACCTTCTCGTCAATGACTGACTCGATGCTGCAGTAGTGTGTCTGGTTCTTTGACCTGAGATGCATCGGCAGTTCACCTTGAGGGTGTTATAGTTTGACTACACCATTACTCGGTCTCCTAGCCATATGGAACCCTGAGGTGTATGTTGGCTATAGCATGTTCATTGTAGGAACTGGATTGCATCAAGATGGGATCTATCTACCTCGGTGGTAGAGGAGCAGCCCTATGATAATCATGAGAATCAAGTCCTGAAGCCCATGGCCATGGCAGAGTGAAATAATAGAAAGAGTTTCTATTTAGATTTTCACATTGGACTCGAATCGAATGATTATATCATATGACAGAGACTAGGGTTTGACGAGTTTACCTTAACCCTAATCTGATCGGGGCTCAAGATAGAAGAACTTAATCACACAGGTAGCTGCACCAAGAGGTTCGCATTCAGCTCTGATGGGTTGCCACCATATACTGCTAGGTGTCACTGGTGGATTTTGGGAGCAATTAGAATGATTTAGATGATCGATCATTCTAGCTGTTCGAATCAGAAGAGTTCTGATCCATCGAAAGGAGTTTCGATGATGTCTATGATAGAGATCATGACATATCCCATTACCATACAGAACTGAACCTAACTGGGTCACACAAACAAGGGTTTGAATCTGGTGATCATCAATTGAACTGATCTAGTTCAATTGATCTGAATGAGATTCAATTAGGTTCAAGGAAATCGTGCTAGCACTCGATTGAACCTAACGTTCTTCTTTTACTATCACAAATAAGTTGTCCTGACTGAGCCAAAGGAGTTTGTGCTCAATCAGAGGCCTTCATATGGTCTAACTGGAGGTTGTCCAAGTTAGAGAAGGTTGTCTTATTTTATAAGACATGACCTGCCATTTTTGGTCACCTGCCATTTTTGGTCCTTTGACTTTGGTCAAAAGTTGACCTTTGACTGGTCAAATGTTGACCATAGACACTTTGACTTTTGTCCACGTGTCACGCACCTATTGGAGAACTGGTGGGGGCCTGTCCCCCTGCCAGAACCTGGCAAGGAGGAGGGCGCACGCCACCCTAGGCGTGCGCCCAAGTTGGAGGCGCCTTGGAGTCCTTGTTGGACAAGGACTCCACCTCCCTTTTGGATTCCAATCAGAGTTCTACTAAGAATCCAGTTTGACTGGTCTTAGGCGCCCTCTAAGGAGGAATCCAGGGGTCTCTATTCCCACCAATCAGATTTAGATCTGATTTCACAAAGGGTTGTGATTGGTTGGGAGGAAGAGGAGTTGGATCACGCTTAGTCTATAAATAAGACCCTGCGCCCAACTCAGATTCCAATGCAATTAGAATAGAGATTTCCCATGCCCCAAGGCTGCCTCTCCCCTCTTCCTCCATGCCTAAACTTCTCCTCCTTCTCCTCTCCACGTCCAAAAGAGTTTTGGACTTAGGTTGGTGCGTTCCAGATCAAAAGAAAGGCGATCAAAAGAAGAAGGCTGCACTGCTGCAAAGGACGACTGCTGATCTTCAAAAGGAGTTTTGAAGATCCTCCAGATCAGATCCAGATCTGATTTTTGGAGGCATGATAGAGAAGAAGAGGATCTCCAGATCCAACCCGAGTGGATACCGGTAGAGGCCAGGCGCTTGCGTGGCTAGATCCAGAACCTTCCGCTGCAATCAGGATCATCTACAGGGTAATAGGATTACCCAAATCAGGTAAATTAAATTTGATTTAATTTATCTTATTTTATTTTATTTATTAAAATAATAAGAATCAGATCTGAAACATATCAAGATCTGATTGGGATCAAGAGAAAAATTTTTGAAATATATCTCTTGATCTGATCAGATCTGGACGAACCTGGACCGGGAAATCAGGATTTTCCTTCACTTTCACCATTTTCAGAAAGTCACTGAATTTAATAAATGAAAAGGGTCACTTGGAGAGATTGAAATGGAATTAAAATTAAAAGATGAGGAGAATCCATTGAAGAGAATCACTGGAGAATCAGGAGTTCGTCTGGTGGAGAAGTTTGGAAGAAGCTCATCTGTAGGAGAAGTCCATTTGGTGGAGAAGTTCAGTTGGAGGAGAAGTCCAGAAGAAGCTCGTCTAGAGGAGAAGTCCATCTGGTGGAGCAGTCTGATTGGAGGAGAAGTCCAGAGAAGCTCGACTAGAGGAGAAGTCCAGCTGAAGGAAAAGTTTAGAGGAAGCTCGTCGGGTGGAGAAGTTCGGAGGAAGCTCGTCTGGAGGAGAAGTCCATCTAGAGAAGTTCGAAGGAAGTTTGTCCAAGCAGTCCTAAAGATTGGCAAGCATACTAAAGGTCAGTCAACCCAGGGACAAGTGAAGCCATGGTTGAAGCTCTTCCACGATCGGGAGTCCTTCTCGATCAGGCATTGGTCCATAGTTCGGCAGGAGTGGGGTTTATCCCCAACAATAGTCTTCCTACTCTTGAGTTTGAAATTTGAGGGAAGGGAGTACAGAACAGGCGACTGCCAAAATTTTGATTCGGATTTAGTGATACTAGGATGGAAAGTTTTGGCACTTATCGCACTGGTGCCGAAGCCTCCTTAAATGCGAAGCGATCCAACAAGATAAATTTCAAAACTCCCACTGAGATGCTACCCTAAGTATGGCGCAATTATGGTTCTGTCAACCACTAGTCACCTATCGAAACGAGTGGGACACACGTCAATTAGAGACCGACTGGAGGAGCCTTTCAATCATAACCATTTTGGACTCTATGGGATATTTAGGTCTAGCACTTTCTTTTGAGGACTCATTTGTTGGGAATATGTGCTCTTCCCACACGAACCGGCGTGGCCGCCGATGATTAGCCAAGCAACAAGAAAGTACTTCTTAGAGATTTTTATAGAAGCATGATCAAATGAATAAAGGAATAGAGAAGAAGAGAGGAAGAAATTTTTAGAAGAAAAGAGCTTTTATTTAGTATATTTCAGCACTCTTACAATCTTGACCTATTTTCAGTATATATACTTTATAAAAGGTCAAGCTCAAGCTCATAGAAAAATTACCCAAATCCAAACAGCCCATGTACACAAAATAATAACCTACGAAAATTGAGTCGACTAACCTGCGATTGGGTCGGCTCAGTCCCAGACTGAGCTGACCCAGTTGTGTATCATGCCAATAGTCTGAAAATACTACTTTCTATAGAAATTTTCCTTTGAGATCTAGCCGACCCAGTCTTGGATTAAGCCGACCTAGTTTCCAACTGAGCCAGCTCAGTCTTAGAGTGAGTCGGCCTAGTTTCTGAACATTACTATGGAGACTGATTCTTCTTCTGGCTCGCTTTCATCTTTTCATGACCTATCTTCTTATGTTTTCAAGACTTGGGAGTGCCACTTTTGAGCTCACATTCTTCACCTTGGTGCTTCCAAATCCTTGTAAACTCATCTCTTCTCAATAGACCCATTCGTGCCATACATCTCTGAAAGCTGTCTCTAGAGAGTACCTTCATGAGTGCATCAGATTGATTCTCCTTGGTATGGATCTTCATCAGTTCCACTTTACCTTCCTCCATTAACTCTTTGATCCTGTGGTATCTCACGTCTATATGCTTTGTGCGTGCATGATAGACTGGGTTCTATTCCAACAACAAAGCACTCTGACTATCACTGAATAGTGTAACCTTGCTCTGCTCCACCCCCAACTCAATCAGCCTCCTAAGCCAAAGAGCTTCCTTTGCAGCCTTCGTTATCCCAATGTACTCAGTCTCTATGGTAGACAAGGCCGTGATTGGCTGAAGGATTGATTTCTAAGACATCGATCCACCATATACGCAGAAGAGGTATCCAGTAGTAGACCTCCTTGTATCAAGATCACGAGCATAATTTGCATCAACAAACCCTTTCAGAGGACTTGAACCTTCACACATCATCACAGATTGTTCTCCAAATCCTCCCAACTACCCACCAAACACCAAACCATAATTTCTTGTTCCAATAAGATAGCTCAATATCCCAGGGTTAGCCATGTATCTACTAACCGTGCTCACAGCATGTACTATATTTGGTCTACAGCACACCATAGTATACATCACACTACCTACAATATTTGCATAAGGAACTCGTTTCATATACTCTCTCTCCTCTTTTGTTTGGGGGCACTATAACTTGGAGAGAGACATATGGCTCAGCAATGGTGTCTCTACAGGTTTGGCCTTCTCCATCCCAAATCTCTTCAGAACTTTCTGGACATACTTTTCTTGTGACAAATGGAGAACTCCTTTGCACCAATCTCTGCAAATCTCCATTTCAAGAATTTCTCAGCTGAATCCAAATCTTTCATCTCAAATTCAAATGATAATATTCTTTTCAACGTTTTCACAGTATCCATGCTTCTACTGGCTATGAGCATATCATCTACATAAAGCCACAACAACAACCTCTTCATAGTTTAGGATCTTCTTTCCATAAACTAAAGTTGTTATAAGACCATCATACGAACCTAGGAGAGAACATAATAGTGGCAATACTTGATCTTCCTCGTCGATCTTCACATCCAAACTCATTACCTTAGAACACATCTGATTAAACCTTTGGATATGTGCAACAAGATCTCCACCTTCGGGCATCCTCAGACCATCCAGCTGTTTCTTCAACCATAGCTTGTTTGTCATGTTCTTTTTCATGTATGTGTTCTCTAGTCTCTTCCAGAGCCCCTTTGTCGTAGTCTCTATGCAAACCTTAGGCAAAATCTGATCGACCAAGTACATCCAAATTATGCTAAAAGCAATTTCCTCCAACTCTTCTTAATCCTTAGCACTGATTTTCTTCGGCCTTTCTTTTGTCAAGACCTTGTAGATCCTCTGCTGAACCAACAAGTCCTTTACTTTTTGCTACCGTAGGGTAAAGTTTTTCTTGCCGTCGAACTTCTCAAAATCCACCTTAAATCCACTTGATTCCATAACTTCAAACAAGTCAAGAATAGATCTCTAACATCCTTCACGATCACACACCAGTAAAATGATCCTTCATAGAAGATCTAACTTGCCATAGATCCTCTTTCCAAACTTTTGTATCACCATTCCTCTATGTAAACATTCTCTACCTCAATCTAGAGACAACCATGAAGCAAACTAGAAGTTTTTAGGATAAAATATGGTGCAATAGATCCTAGATGTAGTAAATCCTAAGTGTCTTCCTTCCACGAAACACCGCTCTGGTACTAAATGTTGGGAATATGCACTTTTTCCACATGGATCGGTATGGCCGTCGATGATTAGCCAAGCAATAAGAAAGTACTTCTTAGAGATTTTTATGGAAGCACGATCAAATGAATCAAGAAATAAAGAAGAAGAGAGGAAGAGATTTTTGAAAAAAAAAAGCTTTATTTAGTATATTTCAGCACTCTTACAATCTTGATCTATTTTTAGTATATATACTTTACAAAGGATCAAGCCTAAGCTCATAAAAAAACTCTCCAAACCCAAACAACCTACGTACATAAAATAATAACCCGCAAAAATTGAGCCGACTAACCTACGACTGGGTCGGCTCGGTCTTGTCGCAGGGTCGGCTCAGTCCCAGACTGAGTCGACCTAGTTGTGTACCATGCCGATGGCCCAAAAATATTATTTCTATCTAAATTTTTCTCTGAGACCTAGCCGAACAAGTATTGGACTGAGTCGACCCAGTTTTGGACTGAGCTGACCCAATTTCCAACTAAGCTGGCTTAGTCTTAGAGTGAGCTGACCCAATTTTTGAACATTATAGTTGAGACTGATTCTTCTTCCAGCTTGCTCTTATCTTACCATGATCTATCTTCTCATGTTTCCAAGACTTGGGAGTGCCACTTCTGAGCTCACATCATTCTTTCTTACACTTTTCTCTTTCCTTCCATTGTTTTCTTCCTTCTACCTGAGAGCACTCCGATTCCTTCTTTCGGTTTCTTTGCTTGCCGGCATTTTTTTTGTTCATTTTCTACCATACTAGTTATCCCGTTGATCTTCCAGACCTAACTAGGTTAGCTTCGAAATCTTTCTCTTGATTATTTCTGCATCTTTTGCATCTCATTCTTTTGGTTTCTCCGTAGCAGTTCTATATTTTATTTTTTTCAATTTTTGAGGTTTTTCTATATTTGAGATTGATCTAAATATCTTCTAAAATCGCTCAATCATCCGGTTCTTGGAGTCCGTCCAATCTGACCTCTCAAAATCCCAACTCCGGTGAGGAGACCGAACTCAGAAGTATTTCCCATTCGATCTTTATATGTTGCACCATTCCTTGCTCTCTATCTTTAGATGATCTTTCACTGATCAAGATCTGGTATGGGGTCCCTCCCGAGTATGAACTAGAACTTTCTAGACCCAGCGATCGGGCTTGCTTTCCCCCACCCAGCCGATTTTGTCTATATCTGAAAACTCTTCATGCTGGACTAAGGCTTCCTCTTCCATTTTTTGTAATTAGTCTTTTTCGCTTCTTGAATATTTTGCTTACCTCTATAGTACCAAACTCCTTCAAATTTTTGATTGAATTCCTCTCTCTTTGTCATCTTGCCGAAGTTCGTCCAACCATCTTCCTCTTTAGAAATTACTACGCCTTCAAATGCCACCCTTTCGCAAAGGACTGGTGGTACTTTTCTCCCCAGTTCGATAAGAAGGGGTTATTGAAAGGAGCCCCTTCTTCTATCCACAACTAGAAGGAGAGGTTCTTTTTTGTATTTTATCAAACTTTAACGCTAGGGCTTCCTTCTTGGGGTCTTCTTAGAGAGTTAATCTGCCGAGCTCCCAGTCTAGATAGGGGTGATCTTGACTCTCTTAGTAAACTTAGAAATTATTAGACTCCCCTTCTACCTGAACTTTTGAAGGATCAAACTCTGTTCAACATGGGTTTGAGTCCCCTCGATCTGACTGGTACTTTTTTATAAGCTTCAAATTTTCATAGAATTTTGTATGTATGTGAATGTTGCTGATTATGATTTCTTATTTATTGTAGAGATGGATGCTCGAGCCATTGACAGACTTGTCAAAGAACTTCATGCCCAAAAAAGGAAGGAAAAAGTATCAGGAGAGAGTTTGAAGAGGGTGAAGATGATCGCCCCAAGCTCTATGGCTCCTCCTAGTGCCGCTACCACTTCTGAAGTTGTCGAGAGTGCCGAAGTCCCATGCCCTACCGAGGTTCCTTCAATTGCTAGGATTGATGTCGCTGGGGGTTCGGTGCCTCCTGCGTCTGCAAGTTCCCCCACCAAAGATCATCCTGTTGAGAGAGAAGGAGGAGAGGAGAAGAAAAAGAAGAAAAAATTGGCCATAGTGAAGGTGCAATGCAAGGCTTGTCCTAGTCGATCCAATGATAATGATGACTTGGAAGAGGGCCCCTTCAGCACCTCGGACACCATACAGGAGCTGATTGACAAGTTTGCCTTACCCGAGGTCGTATATTAGATGGTCGACCTCGACGATGCCCAATTCACCTGGGACTCCCTTGGTATCTTCCTTCAGGTAATCGCCCCGCCACATCTCTTCTTTTTTTTTCTCTCTTTTAATGCTTGTATAACTCTATTTGCTCCTTGCAGTCAGATCACAAATTGCTAGCATACATCAAAGAGGTGAACCATTGGAAGTTGGAGTCATCAAGGGTTCAGGAGAACCTCCGGGCTAAAGTTGCCACCTTCGAGATAGGACCGCTGAAGCTGACCATCTCTTGGAGGAGAAGATGGCCAAGGTTGGGGTCCTTCGAAAGGCACTCTAGAAGGGAGAGCTCATTCTAGCGGGATTGTAGGCTACTTTGGCTTTGGAGGAAGAGAGGAGGAAAAAAGCTGAGGTTAGGATTGCTGAGCTAAAGGATGAAACCTCAAGACAGATCTCGAAGGCAAAGATCCAGATGGTGAAAGAGTTCAAGATTTCATCTGAAATGATGGACCTAAACATTGCCTTCAGTTAGGAGGCTTTTCAAAAGGAGTACGAGCTTTGTGAGGACCGAGTGGTTGGGAAGTTTCTCGAACTTGATCTCAATTTTCTTTATGGAGACATCTTCGATGAAGAGATTGGACCATCGGCTATTGTGGCTGAACCTTGTCTTGTCGAAGTAGCCCTTGAGCCCTCTGAGCCTACTATCGAGGCACTCAAACCCATGCTGGAGCTCAAGGTTGTCTCTAAAGCACCGAGCTCCCCTACTGCTCCTCCTTCCGAATCAGCTGAACCAGCTTTCAGGTCCGCAACTGTTGCTGGAGTGCCGAGCTCCTCTCCTGTTTCTCCTCCTGAGGTTGGGGGTTCTTGATAGTTGTATTTTTCTTTATTTTTTTTACTCTACCCTATACTCAAAGAACTTTAATTAATGAAAGTAGCTTTCTTTTTGTCAATACCTTTGAGTGCTTTTAAATATTTTTCATGTATTGGATGTAGTCCCCTATCAATGTCGATCCGTTGCCTTAAGGCGTCCCTTTAAAGTTTCATCTTAAATATTTAAGAAAAGAAGTTCATCAGCTAAAAAAGAAATTGAAGAAAACTAAAGATGAACTTCAGAAATTCAGGGAGCATGCTTCAAAAGCCATAACCGAGGTCACCCACCTTCGCAAGCTATACATACAAGATTCTGCGAGTATTGCCATCAGGAAGGGTGTCTTCGAGAAGGAGCTTACCAAACTCAAGAAAAATGCCCCAGCGATAAGTCTTGGGCATTAACGGCGAAGATCAGCTCCCTCAAGGTCAGGCTTAAAATGGCCAAGGAGAAGATTCGATTGTTAGAAGGGAGTTTGCCATGGTCTTCTGACAAAGCACGCTTCAAGTGGGATTGGTCGAAGAAATTCTCCATGCTCTAGAAGTAGTTGCACGATGCCGAGCTTACTTATGACACTTATCAGTTGGGTTGGAGTGAAAGAATATCCAAACTTGAGCAAAAGCTTCGTGCCGCTGAGAGTGAGGTAGTCCAGCTCCAAAAGCAGCTCGTTGATAGCTATTATTCTAGATCGAGTAGGGAGTCAGAGCAGGTTGCAACCTTGAGGAGGATCATGGGCGAACTCTCTGAATCCATTGGGCAGAAGAAGGCTGAGGTTCAACAGCTGAAGATCCAACTAACTTACGGGCAGCAAGCCATTAAGGATGTAGAAGCTGAATCGGAGGTTCTAAGGAAGAGGCTGCGGGAGTTAGAGGACAACTACCGATGGGCTGACCGAATGTTTCATGACAACTTGATGAGGAGGAAAGAGCTTAAAGAAGAGATCGTTGTTCTGAAGGAATCCTTAGTATTAGCTAGCAGTCCAAAGTCTAAGAAACCCAATCCTTCTTAGGATTTTGCCCATTCTTCTATTTTGTACTTGGTCTTATAGATCCTTGTTTTGTAACTATCCTTAACTTTAATGAAATGGCACTTTCTTCTATTGCCCTCTTGCATAGATTAGATGTTTGTTGACTCTTTTATTCTCTTTATCTTTTCTTTTAGCAGGATGAGCATTGAATAGTATTTCCATTTTAAGCAACCAGGGATTTTTACCCATGTTAGGACGAGATTGTCGGGGCATTTTTTGCTCTTGCTAGGATGAGATTCTCTTCCTATTCCTAGTGAGGCTGTAGGGGTGCAAAAGGGCTATTGAAAGGGCCTCTCCCCACATCCCAGCTTAAGTAACCGAGGTCTTCACTTTAGCTCAGTGTTAGGATGAGGTTCTCCTCCTATTCCTAACAGGACTACAGGAGCACAAAAGGATCGTTGAAAGGACCTCTCCCCGCATCTCGATTTAAGTAATCGAGGTCTTTGCTTTAGCTCAATGTTAGGATAAGGTTTTCATCTTATTCCTAATAAGACTATAGGAGCACAAAAGGGCCATTGAAAGGATCTATCCCTGCATCCCAACTTAAGTAACCGAGGTCTTCGCTTTAGCTCAATGTTAGGATGAGGTTTTCCTCCTGATCCTAATAGGAGTATAGGGGCACAAAAGGGCTGTTTAAAGGGCCTCTCCCTACATCCCGACTTAAGTAATCGAGGTCTTCACTTTAGTTCAATGTTAGGACGAGGTTCTCCACCTATTCCTAATAGGGCTAACTTCGTCTAATGACAAAGTTTGGGAGGCTATTTTCTGTCATCATAGTTTTGCACCAACATTGAAGATATTAAAATAAGAAGATTTTATTGAAATGAGATTATTGATAGTATATGCATAAGTTCTCCAAGCTCCATAGGCGTGGAAGATCGGTGCCTCCGAGCTTCTTCAAGTAATAAGTTTTAGGCTGGATGACCTCTTTGACTTTGTAAGGATCTTTCCAGTTTGAGGCGAGCTTTTCATGGTTTTGAGGTTGTGAAATGGCTGCTCATCGAAGTACCAAATCCCCCACTTTGAATATTTTGCCTTTGACTCTGGAGTTATAGTAGCGGGCCACTCTTCATCTATAAGCAGCCATCCGAACTTGGGCTTCTTCTCATTTTTTCTCTTGTAGATCGAGGTTTGCTCTAAGGTCCTGTGAATTGCATTGCTCGATGAAGGCTACAATCCATGCTGATGGTAGCTTGAGCTCCATCGAGATGACTGCTTCTATTTCGAAAGCTAGAGCAAACGGTATTTCTCCAGTTGGCAGCTTTTGGGTAGTTTGGTATGCCCATAGGACATGGTAAAGCTCGTCCACCCAATTCTCCTTTGCTCTTTCAAGCCTTGCCTTGATGTCTTGCAATAAGATTATGTTAGTCACTTCTGCTTCATCATTTGCTTATGGATGAGCTACTGACATAAAGTTGTGGGCAATGTTCAAATCTTCATAGAACTTAGCGAACTTTCTCTAAGCAAATTGTCGCTCATTGTCTATAATAAGGGTTTGGGGTAGGCCAAATCTATAAACAATCGATTTTCAGATGAAGTCTTGCACTTTAGCTTCAGTAATCTTTGCCAAGGGTTTGGCCTCGATCCATTTGGTGAAGTAGTCGATCGTAACTAAGAGAAACTTTTGTTGTCCGGGTGCCATTGAGAAGGAGCCAAGTATATCCATTTTCCATTGTGCAAATGACCAAGGGGCACTTAGTGGGGTAAGCTCGGAGGCCAACTATCTTTGTATATTTGCATTTCTTTGACAGCAGTCACACTTTCTAATATATTCGATGCAATCATGGTGCATAGTAGGCCAATAATAACCTTACCGAAGCAGCTTATGAGATAGGGATCTAGCACCCAGATGGTTTTCATAGATTCCTTCATGCACTTTTCTTAATGCAAAATCAGCCTTGGTAGGTCGAAGACATCTTAAAAGCATCAAAGAATATGATCTCTTATATAGTTTGTCTTCGTAAAGTACATACCGGGAGGCCTGATTTCTCAACTTTCAAGCTTTTTTTGGATCATGAGGAAGAGTTCCATCTCTGAGACAACCAATCAATGATCAATCTAGTAGGGCTCATGGTCAATCTGCATGGTAGTCAGTGGCTCTTCCAAACTTGGGCATTTCAGTACTTCAAAGTATACTTCCTTCAGAAGTTCATTAGGGGCAAGCATGGCCAATTTGGATAGAAGGTTAGCTCTAGCATTTTCCACCCTTGGGATCTACTGGATATCAAAATTATTGAATGCTAGGGTCAAACTCTTCACTTTCTCAAGATATTTTATCATATTTTCCTCTCGAGCCTCATAATCGCCACTGACCTATCCCACTATCAACTGCGAATCACTGTAAGCTCGGAGCCAATCTACTTCTAGTTCTTTTGCTATCTTCAGCCCCGCTATCAGAGCTTCATATTCTGCTCCATTGTTCATTGTAGGAAACTTAAAATACAGTGCGTACTCAGCAATAACCCCTTTCGAGTTGACCAAGATCAATCCAGCTCCTACATTGGAAGCATTGGAGGAGCCATCCACATACAGGGCCCATAAACCTTTGAGAAGGTCTGCCCTTTCTTTGGGGAAGCTTGGTTGTAGCCTCGAAATGCTGGCCTCATTTTGCTTAGATTCGACATCATCTAGGATTGTGCATTCAACTATAAAATCGATCAGTATTTGAGCTTTGATTGATGGTCGAGGTTGATAGTTGATGTCAAACTTTGTGAGCTTAATTGCCTACTTTGTAATTCTTCTAAAGGTGTCTGTTCGGTGAAGAACTATTTTAATTAACTGATTAGTGAGGAGTATTATTGTGTGCCCTCGAAAGTAGGGCCAAAGTCTCTTGGCTGCAATCAAAAAAGCGTAAGTTAATTTTTCTAATTTAGTGTAGGCCGCTGCATTTTTACCTCTTCTTTGACTAAAACTACCATGAGGGCTATTGGGAAGACTACCAAGTATAGAAACAATCCTTCTCTAAGTTCGGGCTTAGCTAGCAAAGGAGGCGAGCTGAGGTAGCTTTTGAGCTCTTCGAATGCTTGTTGGCATTTCTTAGTCCAATAGAAGTTCTTCGATTGTTTGAGGGTCTGGAAGAAAGGCATGCACCACTTAGCCAACCTCGAGATAAAGCAATTCAAAGATGCCACTTTTTTGGTTAGGCGCTGAACTTCTTTTATCGATTTTGGGGCAGTCATTTTCTGGATGGCTTAGATCTTCTCCGAATTGACCTCGATTTCCCACCTCGAGATCATGAACCCCAAGAATTTTTTTGAGGTTACTCCGAAGGTGCACTCGATTAGATTCAACTTCATCTTATATCTTCGAAGAGCATTGATGGTCTCTTCAAGGTCAGTTACGTGACTGATTGAAGTTTGGCTCTTGACAAGCATATTATCTATATAGACCTCCATGTTGCGATCGATCTGCTTTGTAAAAATCTTATTGACTAGATGCTGATATGTCGTGCCTACATTTTTGAGCCCAAAGGGCATAATCCTATAACACTAAAGACCACAGTCAGTAATAAAAGCAGTTTTCTCCTCATCCTCTGATGCCATCTAGATTTGATTGTAGCCAGAGAATGTGAAGATTTATGGTGCTCCCAAGCCTTGGGAGGCCACGGAAGGAGTTAGGGGGTTGGCTTTAGGGATTCTAGGGACTTGGTTGGTGCTTTGGAGACTTGGGATTCAAGATGAAGCAAGGAACCAAAGCCGAAGAATCAAGACTGCAGAAAGAAGATTTTTTTTAGGTTAGCTGGCTTAGTTCAAAACTGGATCGACTAAGTCTTAGAGCACAGATAAAATAGAAAGATCGAGTTTCGACACTACAGGCACGGCATAGAACTGGGCCGGCTCAGTTTCAGACTGAGCTGATCTAGTGAAACTTAGTCGACTTAGTGTTGAGACTGAGCCAGCTCAGTGCGCTGGCAGAGTTACATGAGGATCTATTTTAGGCTAGGGTCTAGGTTGATCCTAGGGTTTTAATGCTTGGTTTGAGAGGTCTTAAGGGGGCTAATTCAGGTATGGGTCGGATCTAGATCTAGAGGATAAGAGCATGGGAGACATGGGTGTACATGAGCTCAGTAAGTACTTTCATGTATTGGGTTAGCCGGAGAGTTTTTTGGTCGGGCCTAATGGCTATGTATAAATACATAGGTTGTATTAGAATTTCAGTATGCTGTGGAATACAGACATTTTCTCCCTCAATTCTCTCTTCTTCTCTTCTCTCTAGTGTAGTTGCTCTTTGTTCTTGAAGAAGCCCTAAAGAGAGGGGGTGCCTCCCTCAAGCCCAAGGAGGGAGGTGCCCCAGCATAGTTCTAGGTGTTGAATCTATGGTTTGCTGCCCATAGAGAATATCACAGGTTCTTTTAGGTCCATGCTATAGATCAGAGGCTTCCGTAACATGGTATCGGTGCTTGTGATGTCAAGGATGATTGACGTTTGAGCGATATCATGGATCTACATTTTGGTATCAGAGCTAGGTGATGCCAGGGATGTTGTGGACGACAATATGGTATCAGAGCCTGATGGTGCATGAAAGGAGCTAGATTTTAGAGCTTGATGGTGCATGGAAGGAGCCAGGTTTTAGAGGCTGATGGTGCATGGAAGGAAAGGAGAAGTCATACAAGGTGAAATCAAAAATCTGCACAAGAATTCCATGGTATGTCTCAAATCTACCTCGTTGTTGCTGTGGTTTGGCCAATTGGGAGCAGTGGGTTGAAGGTGGAGGTTGAGAGGTTTAACAAAAAGAGATTTTCCTAGGGTGGAAGGATTTGGTGCATGATTTGCTGATCGGTCTTGGTGAAAAGGCCAGACTGTATGATAGTTATATGATAGGTAGGGAGCGCTAGAGTGCTGCAGTAGCATTTTCTTGAAGATGTAGGACTAAGAGAGGCTTGGTGATGTAGCAGCTGAGGAAGGTATCTCAGTAGAGAGCATCAGGGTTCTCTAGGAAGATGGGTAGTGTAGGGCTATTGAAGAGAGGTTTTCCAAGGGGTAATGGTCGAAGAAAGACTGAAGAAGTGACTATATGTCCTTCGATGTCAGGAAGGCGAGGAAGTAGTCAGAGATGTATTCAGTGGTTCAACTAGAGCATGGATTTGATGAGCCTTGGAAGTGATGAAGATGGATAATCCATGGAGGTCCAGTAGGTCAGGACTGGATAGCTATAGAGTGACATAGAGATGAGTCAAGGAGCGTTGGAGTAATGCAGTAGCGCTTTCCTAGAGACACGAGATTGAGAGAGACTTGAGGGTGTAGCAGTCGAGGAGTGTATCTCAGCAGAGAGTGTCAATAGTATCTCAGGGAGACCGAGTGCAGGTCTCAGAAAGAGTCAGGAGTCTTAAGGAGCACTAGAGGCATCTAGCAGTCGGAAGTATCATGGATCAGATTTCTTCTGTAGAAGCACCAGGAAGAGTCGTGGTTCAGGTGGAGGATGGTTCTCCAGGCGCAACTGAAGCGATGGCTGGTGTAGGGGCAGAAGAGAAGGACTAGGATAGAATTTCCTATGGTTCAGTCGCTAGATTTAGAAGAGTTGAATAAGCTCTTAGGTTTTGAAGGTGCCCATGAATTGCGGAGGTATCCAAGATGGCTTCGAAGAGGACCATGGAGTGCGAAGGATTTGAAGGGGCAGCGATAGTGTTCGAGGTGCAGTGGCAGGCTCAGCAGTACAGCATTGAGTGGTTGGCCTCATGGTACTCGATGATAGAGTCAGCTTCTATAGCATCAGATGGACTTTGGATATAGGTGGAGCTCCATAGTGGTGGCTTCACAAATGACATGATAGGTGGAGTGGAGTGTGCAAGTGGATAGGCGTAGCTCTGAGAAGATCGTGTCAAGTGGTACAACATGTGCTGGTATAGAAATGCTGTAGGTTCTCTAGAAAAGTTTAGAGAAAATGATGCAGCTGCTAAGTAGAAGAGATTCTACAATTTCAGGATGGTGCCAAGAAGCAAGCACAGGTCTTCAGCGGTGGAGACGGTCATCCCAAAGACCTCAAGGGTGTACAACAGCTGAAGAGAATTGGCAGAGGTGATGTTTGCATAGGTGCTGTCGAGTGCGCAGGGATAGTGTGATCATGTAGGAGGGCATTGCCAAGGGGTTTGCCAAGGCTTGGGAGCACCAAGGTGGAGATTGTAAGGATTTATGGTGCTCCCAAGCCTTGGAAGGCCATGGAAGGAGTTAGGGTGTTGGCTCCGGAGATTCTAGAGGCTTTTTTGGTGCTTCGAAGATCTAAAATTCAAGATGAAATAAGAAACCAAAGCTAGGAAATCAAGGTTGTAAAAAGAAGATTTTCTACAGGTTAGCTGGCTCAGTCCAAAACTAGGTCGGCTAAGTCTCATAGCATAGGCAAAATAGAAAGATTGAGTTTCGGGATTACAGGCACGACATAGAATTGGGCTGGCTCAATTTTAGATTGAGCCGACCTAGTGGAACTTAGCCGACTCAGTACTGAGACTGAGTTGGCTCAGTGTGCTGGCAGAGTTATGCAAGGATCTATTTTGGGCTAGGGTCTGGGTTGATCCTAGGGATCTTAAGACCTGGTTTGAGAGGTCTTAAGGGGGCTAATTCATGTATCGATCGGATCTAGATCCGGAGGATGAGAGCATGGGAGACATGGGTGTACATGGGCTCGATGAGTGCTTTCATGTATTAGGTTAGCCAGAGAGTTTTTTAGTCGAGCCTAATGGCTATGTATAAATACATAAGTTGTATTATGGTTTCAGTATGCTATGGAATACAGACCTTTTCTCCCTCAATTCATTCTTCGTCTCTTCTCTCTAGTGTAGTTGCCCTAGGTTCTTGAAGAAGCCCTAGAGAGAGTGGGCACCTCCCTCAAGCCCAAGGAGGGAGGTGCCCCAACATAGATTTAGGTATTGGATCTATGGTTTGCTGCCCATAAAGAATATCATAGGTTTCTTCAAGTCCATGCTAAAGATCAGGGGCTTCCACAATATGGTATCGGTGCTTGTAATGTCAAGGATGATTGGCGTTCAAGTGATATCATGGGTCTACAATTTGGTATCAGAGCTAGGTGATGCCTGAAATATTGTGGACAGTAATAGAGAAGGCATCCATGAATGTGAGAAGCTCATGATCCGAAGTTGCATCCATCAGTTGATCAATTATGGACAGAGGGTAATTATCTTTTGGATAAGCCTTGTTCAGCTTTTTAAAGTCTATACACATTCTTCATTTGCCATTAGTCTTCTTGACTAGGACCACATTGGAGACCCAACTTGGATAGTTGACTTCTTGAATGAATCCAGCTTTAAGAAGTTTGTCCACTTCCTCTACTATCGTCTTTTGTCTTTCTGGTGCATGGCTTCGAACTTTTTCTTTCACTAGTCTACATTTGGGATCAACAGCTAGCCGATACTCCATGACCTCGGCATTAATTCCTGGCATGTCTGCAGGGACCCAGGCAAAGGCATCGGCATTCTTCCGCAAGAAGGCAATGAGTTTCTTTTGAACTTCTCCATCCGAGCTAGAGTCGATCTGCACCACGTGTTCTGTGTTCCCGTCATCTAGAAAGACAACTACTAGGTCTTCCTTGGGTTTGTCCCGCTCCTCAGCAAGGTCATCGTGAACATCCAGCCCAGCAACTGGACAAAGGTTGGGTTGGCCACTTTTTTGTAAGGCGATGGAGTAGCAATACCTTGCCAGAGCTTGATCTCCTCTAACCTCCCCAATCTCATGACCTGTTGGAAACTTCATCTTCAGATAATAAGTGGATACTACTATCCGAAGTGCATTCAAACCAGGTTGACCAAGAATTGCATTGTAAGCAGATGGAGCTTTTACTACCAAAAAGTTAACCTACGCTCTGGCCCGTTTAGGATATTGTCCTGCGCTATAGTTAGTGTTATTATTCCTTCAACTAGCACAGCATCGCCTGTGAAACCCATCAATGGAGAATTCATAGGTCTCAAGTGGTTACTAGGTATAGATATTATAAAGAAAACATCATAAAATAAGATATCGATAAAGCTTCTATTATCTATCAGAATGCGGCGTACACCATAGTCAGCAATGTATAAAGAGATTACAATTATGTCATTATACGAAAATTGAACTCCTTGAGCATCTTCATTAGTGAAAGATATTGGTTCTTCAGTCCTTCACCTCTTCGCTTCCCTCATCGATCTGCTAGCCTCTTCCCACCAAAGTTCTCCAAAAATGGTGTTGATGATGTCGAGGGGTGGCCGATCTTCTTGTTGCTCTTCCCTTCTTGATGGTTCAGACTGGGGTAGCACCCTTGGCTGATCTTCCCTTACTTCAGACCGACGTCATAGGAATTGACCAAGCTAGCCTCGCCTGATGAGCTCTTCGATCTTATCTTGAAGCTGGATGCATTCCTCTGTATCGTGACCATGGTCATGATGGTAGAGACAGTACTTATTAGGATTTTGCTTATCGGGATGAGACCGCATCTTCTCCAGCCTCGACAGCTGCTTCTTGATCTTCATTAGGATTTTAGTCTTCGGAGCATTGAGGGGAGCATAGGTGTGGAATTGTTTGGGGGGAGAGTTCCTCCATGTCCTTTGATCAAGGCTTCTCTGACGATGAGCTCGAGGAGGAGTTTGGGCTCATCTGCGCTCGAAAGGAGTTCTAGAGTGCGGTCGAGCTTCGCTCGACTTTTCTTCAACTATGGGCTTGCTTGAATCACCCACCTACTGCTCTCTCATAGCTTTTTCATCCTTCATCTTGAAGGCCTCTTTCATCCAGGCGTAACCATCAGTCCAGGCCAGTATATCAACAAAATTTCTAGGGTACTTCTTCTCTAGGAAGAACAACAAATCATTCTTCTAGAGGTCATCCTTTAGTGCAACCATTGCAACAGACTGGTCTAAGTTTCGAACCTCCAGAGTAGCAACATTGAAGCAATTGACATAGGCCCGAATGGACTCTCCTTCTTTCTGCTTGATATGGATAAGGGAATCCAAGCCTCGTCAAGGACATCGACTGCTAATGAAGTGAGCTATGAATTGATGGCTCATTTGATCAAAGGAAAAGATAATATCTGGCTTAAAGGTCGAGTATCAGTTCCTGACTACTCCCTTCAGGGTGGAGGAAAAAACTTGACATAGGATGGCGTCGGGCACGCCATGGAGCAGCATCATTATCCAAAAGGCCTCCAGATGATCGATTGAATCTATAGTCCCATCATAGCTCTCACATTGGGGAAGCTTGAAGTTCGGTGGGATGGGTTCTTGCATAATTTTTTGGAAAAAGGAAGGGTCGTAGATATCATTACCATGAGAGGAAGGAGCATGTTAGAGTTTCTCGATCCGCTGGTTCATTTCTTATAGTTTTCGATCCAGAAGATTCTCACGATCATGGATCTCCAAAGTCTTCTGGCTAAATGGGGGCAAGGTCCCCCCTAGGGGTTGAATTATGATCGAAGTAGGGGCTCTCTATCCTCTGCTTGTCTTTCTCGGAGGTTATCGATCGACTCGCCCAAGTCGATCGTCCCTATACTAGACCCTGGGATTCCAATGTAGCCCATTCCGACTAGGCAGGCGTTGGAGGTCGTTGTTGCTGCTTGGCTTACACTACTTCAGTGAGACCTCTAACCTGCTAGATCAGTAGGTTAAATTGCTCCACATCCATCATTGCTATCGATGGAGCTTGAGATGCTAGGGATGAGACAGGGGCAGGCAAATATGGATGAGATCTGGCCATGGAGATGGTTGACCATTGAGTCGAGGCCTTTCGGGGAGGCATCCTCGTGAGATCGATTAGGAAAGAAGAAGGACTTTGAGGAAGAAGAAGAGAGATCTCTACTGAGTGCTCCTTTAAGAATAAGAAAACCTCAAAAGAAAGAGGACCCTTCCTCTAGCACCAATTCTATTGGTGCGGAATCTGGTTGATGCTGAAACTAGCTGGAGCTGGAGAAGCCGAGGTCGCCATCGGGACCTGCAAAAAAAGTCCAAACCAGAGGAGGGGTGGCTCCAGTAGGACCCTCCGATGGTCAAGTCAGCTCTTTCGGCCAACAAAAATGTAATGCTCAGCAGAAAAAGTAGTAGAGTTTCGAGATGAAGGAGAAAGCCTAGAGAAAATATATCTAGAGGATCCCTTTTATAGATGAAGCCTATAATAAATTGATGGTGACAGCCATAACTGCTGAGTAGTGGGCCGTTCAGGCCATGTGGGGTTTGTTACAGAGGATAGTATCTGTTGTTGCGATGCATCCATTATCGTGACATGCAAGCGGTTGAGATTTAATTATTGAAGTTCAGACTGAACTGCTATCAGTAGCGAGAAAGGTTCGATTGGGAGAAGCCCTTTGGATGACTGAAAGAAATTTGGAGGGAGTTCGATTGAAGGAGAAGTCCGAAGGAAGTTCATCTGGTGGAGAAGTACGGAGGAAGCTCGTTTGAAGGAGAAGTCCATCTGGAGGAGAAGTCTGGTTGGAGAAAAAGTTCAGAGGAAGTTTGTCTGGTGGAGAAGTTCAAAGAAAGCTCGTCTGAAGGAGAAGTCCGAAAGAAGCTCATCTGGAGAAGAAGTCCATCTGGTGGAGAAGTCTGGCTGGAGGAGAAGTCTAGAGGAAGCTCGTCTGGTAGAGAAGTTCGAAGGAAGCTCATTTGGAGGAGAAGTCCAGAGGAAGTTCATCCAAACAGTCCCAAAGATTGGTAGGCATACTAAAGGTTAGTCAACCCAATGACAAGTGAAGCTGTGGTTGAAGCTCTTCCACAATCGAGAGTCCTTTTGACTAGCCACCGGTCCACAATTTGGCGGGAGCGGGGTTTATCTCCAACATTAATAAATCATAAATAAAATCAAATCATATCTAACAAATGTATGATAAGCAATAAATCTACACAAACTAGGACAACCTTTTAACTATAAGGAAAAAACCTTACAGCAGGACAATCTTATAATCAGTTTGTGTGATCATGATTTTTAATTTCAAATTTAATAATCAGATTATAAATTAAATCTAATCTAAGAAATAATCTAAACATGCACATATAATCATATAATAATCAACCTAGGCTCTAATACCAATTGAAGGAATCAGATCTAGGATTTCAGGACTAGATCTTAAATTTTTTTCAAGATTAGATAGCGAAAGACTAAAATAAATCAAAATTTATTTGTAAAAAGTAGAGAACCCTTAGATTTAAGTGATAAAAAATATGCAGGGCTTCATGCTTGAATTTCAAAATTTTTTTAAAATAAAATGCAGAGAAAAATATAGATTAAACTATTTAATCTCTAATAGCATGTAATCTAATTACTAAACTCTACATTTATGATCTATAATATGTTATAATGCATTCTTAAATCTAAAAATAAAAATTTTGTTATTGATCAAATCAATACCCTAAATCTAGAACAATTCTAGATCTAAACCCTATATTGCATCTACGTGAGAGAAAAGATCAAATCTCTTACCTTCGCATGGATCGAGAACTCCATGGTTAATTTTTGTTGTTGCCTTTGGAGCCGCATATGCGTCCAGTCTCTATAGAAAGTTCATACGAGGCTGCAACACTAATCAGAGGTTCATCGAACGAAGATCTGCTTGAAGCGCTAGCTTCTCGTGGATACCTCCTGATGGTTAATCTAAAAATTATTCTTTGGATCTCTTGGATACTCCAAGAGATGAAGAATAAGAGGAGTAAGAAAGAAATCCAACCATTGGATCTTCCAAAAACAAAAAATAAAAGGGCTAAGAAATGGTCGTGAGAGAAGACACATCTTTTCTTTTCAGGACATCAACCATTGATGTCCTGAATCGGCCTTCATACCAGGACAAGAGGAGATCTTTTCCTCTAGTATTTTTCACACATCTAAATCTCTTCCTCTCTGATTTTTTTCATAGAAAAAATCATACAAAAATGGAGAAGAATGGCTTCCAAAGAAACCCTAAGAGAAGACTTTCTTCTCTTCTTCTTCTCTCATTAGGATATGATCACATCATATCCAAAAGAGACCTCCATGCCCCAACTCCTTGGAGCATTCATCCCCATGCCCTCTTCCACTCTCTCTCTTTGATATTTTTATCATATAAAAATGCATAAAAGAATAAGAGAAAAATACTTAAAAGAAAAACAAGAGAAGATAATCTTCTCTTACCTTTGTCTTCATCAAGACATCAACATTTAATGTCCCAAAGAAAGATTTTCCTCCATGATTGTTGGTGCCCATAACCTCCATGCCTTTCTCCCTTTCTCATTTGAAATTACCATGGAATCATCAAGGGAAAATGATGCCATCTATTCTTAAAAGGGGGCGTCCTACAAAATAGGTAAGACTAGGTCAATTGACCTAGTTAAGGAAAATTCAAATGAGGAAGTTAGGGAGGCATCCAAGCTCCTCCACAATTTTCTGCATGGAGAAACAAAGGAGAATGCCCAAAAATAGAAAAAAATGGTGACAAACAAATAGGTGGGCGTGGAGAAAAATGGTGCAAGAGAGGGGAAGGAATTTTGATTTCATGGGACTCTATTTCATCTTGCCATGTTTGACCAATTCAAACAAGATTCTAAATACATATATTAATTTTCAAAACTATCTGATGTGGGACATCGAGACCTTTTATTAGCATGAGAAATCTCATGCTAATAATGAAAAAAATATAGCATGGGATTTTCTATCTTGGTGCAAGGGTAGTGAGAGAGTCCTAGTCCAACTAGGACTCCTCCTATTTGACTAGATCAAAATAATTTTGTAACCCAATTAAAATAGGATTAGTGCAAACCTAATTATGGATGATCCTAGTCCAATTATAAATTTAATTAAGTCAAGTTTAAATCATATTTAAATCTGATTTAAATCTTAAGTTATTTTGGAATTAGGTGCATTCAAGTCCTAGTCCAACAAGGACTTATTCTCCCTTGCTATTGGCTTATCTAATAAACCAATTGGACTTAACCCAATTAAGTCCACACTAATTCTAATTAAATTTATTTTAATTAGACTTAATCTTAATCTGATTGCTTAATCAAATTGAGCCAATTAGCAATCCAATTGCTAATCGATCCTCCTGTAATACTTGCATTAGGTCAAACATCAATCGCATTGATTGTTTGACCTTAGAATGATTCTCAATCATCGATTAACCATCTGATCAGGTTACAATCTCTTATGTGTGTGACTCCATAGATTTGAATCTAATTTGATCGCACAGAAACTAATTTCTATATCAATCAGAATGATCATCTAGAAATAGTATCCGACGTTTAGATAGGTTGAATGTATGCAAAACAACATTCTTTGAACCCTAGCCCATGGTTACCATATAATTCATCCCTTTGATCAATAATACTTAAAATGACTTTGAGTACGCTGTCAACACTCATACAAGTCATCTCTATTATATTTCAAAATTTTGCAAATTCCATGACTCCTCATAAGGATTACCCAGGCCTAGGTTTTGCTAAATTGAAACACAATGAGTCATTATCTTCCTGAAGTCAATTAGTAGTGGTCAATCCCATCTTGACTCATTGATTCTATAAGTACTTAACTGTACCTAAAAACCTTTTAAATCTATATTAGAAATACAGGCAGTCTGGCACCAAAGTACAGTGAGTTGCTTGCAAGTCATCTATGATCACAGGTCGGAGGGATACTTATACCAATTGGCCTTAGCTAGCTACTCTTGATAGTAGAGTGCTACATTGATCACATTCAGTACAGATATACTACTATACCTCATCTGAATGCCATACTAGTATCTCCACACCACTTGGTTACGAGAATAACCAATGCATATGGCATACAGCGACCTACACTCGATAAGTTATCATCCTTGTTAATAACTTATCATTTGATCCTTAATAATTTAAGAACCATTTGATAAATTCTCCTTTATCGATTGATTGTGGTTCTAAGAACTTTATCATAATTTAGAAGTTCATTTAAGGAAGATAGAACTTTTATGATGAACCGATCAAATAACTATTATTATTAGATAATTCATATACAGATTTCAATCATCTATAACTTAGATGATTGGCTTTAGAACATATTTTCCAACAACTCTCACTTAGACTAAAGCCAATCAGAATGATATCAAATATCCAATTTTCTACTTGAGTTTATAGAACTCCTTTGTTCTGAGGCCTTAGCAAATGGATCGATCAAGTTCTTCTTTTCCATCGATCTTTCAAAAATTGACGTCATCTTGATCTAAAATCAAAGATGATAGCGATGCAGAATATACTAGTCCTTCAATTTTTTAGCCTAAGGTATGGCTCCAGTGCTACAATAGGATTGGACCATCGATGGAGGGTGCCACTCTCATCTATTAATGAACCTCAGCAACAACATAGCTTACATGGCAGCATTATATGCCATGATGTACTCTACATCACTAACTGAATAGGCTATAGTATCCCACTTAGAACCTTTCCAATAGATTGTTCCTATAATTAGGGTATGACTGAACACTCTCTTGCTATCATCTTGATCTAACTAAAAACTTGAATCAAAATATCTACAAGTTTTAAGTTAGTATCTCTATATTTAAGTCACTAAATCTTAGTATTTTTAAAATACTTAAGGATTGTCTATACAATATTCCAATGGTTCTCACTTAGATCAGACTAGTATCTACTCACTACTCTTAGTGAGTATACCATATTTAGTCTTGAATATAGAAAAATTAGATGATAGCCAAACCTTTATTCCTTGCAATACTGGAATGCCATTTCTGATTAAGAGAATTTCATTTACAGACAACACAAGGAATAACACTATAGAATATTTTGCCCAATTATAAATACAGAATTTGTCTTTGTTCATAACAGAGATATACGTTCAAAATGTATGTTTGAACTCTGAGATGATAATCAGATGGGCTTTATAGGTCCTTACCTTTCTATCTACACTACTCTGATCCTTTTGAAAATTCATTTATACCTAATAGATTTTATTCCTTCAGGTGAATCAACTAGGATCCACACACTATAAATTTTCATAGACTCTAATTTGGATTTAATGGCTCCAAGCTACTTTTCAGAGTTAAACCACTGCATTGCATCTCTATGAAGGAACCAAATCTAGAGTTTCATAGGTAGATCTTGAAACTTTTTCAAGATCATATAGCAGAAGACTTAAATAAATCAAATATTTATTTAATAAATATCTAAATATCAAAATTTTAGATCTATTACATGATCAAGGTATGATATTAAATCAAAAATTAAAATCAAATAAGAAAGAAAAGGTTGATCAAATCAACCTAGATCTACACTACATCAAATGTAGGTATGAAGTTAATAGATCGGATCTATTAACTAAACAAGTTAGACATTCTAACTTACTGATCCAGACTTAAGGATGAAGTCATGAGCCGCACACACGTTCGGCCTCTAGGAGTCATCCATACAAGCCCACAAACATAATCAGAGATCCTGATGCAGGAAATTAGCACAGTATGCTAGCACTGTACTGATCTCTCTTCAATGGTTGATCCGATGCTTTTTTCTTCAAAACTTAAATACTCCAAAATATCAAAAGAAAAGAAGAAGATTTGTGATGCTGAGACACCTCTCAAAAGCTCACAAAAAGGGAGGAAGAGATCTAGAACAAAAACCTTAGAAGAAGACCCTCTTCTTCTTCTTTGTTCTTTTTCTAGACACCATGATCTGTGTTTTCAATATCTCCATGACCCAGATGAATTTTTCTCTAATTTTTCTACACTAAAGAGGACTCTCAAATGTCTACAATCTAAAAAAATTTTAGATAAAATTTTTTTTTTTAAATAAATAGATATGCAGAGTCTAAATTAGGTTAAAAACCTAGACTAGGAAGGACCAAATAAGGAAAGTTGTTGGGGAGCCCAACACTTGGGCGCCCCCACCTTTTTTTTCTGCTGTGGACCAGCAAGAGGGGCAGACAAAAAAAATCCTCTTTTATTATAAAAATTAAAGAAAATAAGAAAGGATGGGTCGGCACACTTATGGAAAGAGTTTTGGTTGACAAGGATTCTATCTCATAGAATCCTTAAGCAAAACTAATTCCCCTTTTGACTTGGTCTTCCAACAAATTTCCATATGAGAAAAAGAAAGAGAGAAGGGAGGCATGAGAAACCTTCGACGTAGAGATTATTCATGTAAAAATACAAAGAGAAAAAGGAGGGGCATGAGGATTAGGTGGCATAAGGAATAGGGAGTCCTAGTCATACTAGGACTCCTATTTTGACTTGGTCAAACAAGATCTTTTAACCAAATAAAAACAAGAGTAAACCAACCTAATTAAATAAGGCTATAATTCATTTGAAAACTTAATTAAATTAGATTAAATTTAATTTAATTTTAATTTAATTTTTTAATCAAATTAAAAAATTGGGTTGACCCGAGTCCTAGTTAGACTACGACTAGTTCTTCCTTGCACTTGACTTATCCATAAGCCAATTAGACTTGATTCAATCAAGCCCAAACTAAATCTAATTAAATCATATTTAATTAGACTTAATCTCAGCCCTTTGGCTTAATCAAATTAAGTCAATTAGTAATTGAATTGCTAATCGATCCTCTTGCAACACTTGCACTAGGTCAAATATCAGTCGTATTGATTGTTTAACCCTAAAACGATTCTAGATCGCTGATCAACCATTCGATTGGAATGTGAACTCTAATGTGTGTGAGCTCATGGGTCTGAACCAAAGTCAGTAGCATAGAAATAAATTTTTGTACCAATTAAAATGATCATCTAGCAATGATATCCGATGGTCGGATAGATCGAATGGTGTAGAACACCATCCTTAGAACCCATGTGAATATAGTTTCCATATAATTCATCCCCTTGACCATAATGCTTATAGGACACCTCAGAGTTCAACTGTCAACTCTGATCAGATTGTCCACATTGTATTTCAAAATATCAAATTCATCTGATGGATTACCCTAGCCAAGGTTTTACTATATTGAAATACAGTGATACATTCTTCTCCAACTCTTAGAGTGGTTAATTCCATCTTGGTCACACTCCGACTTTGAAAGTACTTGATTGTGCCCAGAAGCCTTCCATTGCTGAATTAGAAATTCAATTAGTCTGGTACCAAAGTATAGTGAGTTGCTTGCAAGTCACTGAGGTGATGTCAGGTCTAAGGGATACTTATACCTATATCCCATCAGAGATATTCTCGATAGCAGAATGCTCTGAAGTTGGTCACGTTCAATAATGATGTACCCATACATTTTACCTGTATGCCATACCAGTGTCTTCACACTCCTTGGTTAAGAGGACAACCAACCTATATGGCATATAGCGATCTATGCTCGATAGATGCTATCGTTCTAATTAACAGCCCATCATTTGATCGTGAACAAATTTAAGGACTAATCGATAAATCCTCTCTTTATCGAAACTAAATAGTCCTAAGGACTTTATCACAACAATGGAGTTCATTAGAAGATGTAAATTTATGATGAAAAAGGATGTCAAAATATTTTTTATTAATTGATAAATTAATTATAATATCTCAACCATCAACAGGCTGATGATTGACTTTGGGACATAATTTTCAACAACTCCCACTTGTCCTAAAGCCACTCGGCATAGTATCTAATATCCATCTTTGACTTATGGTTGTTGAACTCCTTGATTGCCAGGGCTTTAGTGAAGGGGTCGGCTAGGTTCTCCTTTCTGTCGATCTTCTGAAGGTTGACATCACCACGATCCACGATCTCATGGATCAAATGGAAGCAGCACAGAATGTGCTTTATCCACTGATGTGCCTTCGATTCCTTTGCTTGAGCTATGGCGCCAGTGCTGTCGCAGTAGAGCAGGATTGGACCATCAATGGAGGGTGCTACTTTGAGCTTGGTGATGAACTTTCTCAGCCACATAACTTTCTTTGTTGCATCTAATGCTGCCATGTACTCTACTTCACAAATAGAGTCAGCCACTGTATGTTGCTTGAAATTTTTTCAGCTGATCGCTCCATCATTTAGAGTAAAGATATACCCCAACACACTTTTACTGTCATCATGGTTAGATTGAAAGCTGGAGTCTGTAAACCCCACAAGCTTCAAATTTGACTCACCATAAATCAACCTTTGGTCCTTAGTATTTCTCAAATATTTAAGAATGGTTTTAACTATCTTTCAGTTATTTTCTCTAGGGTCAGACTGGTATCTACTCATTACTCCTAGTGAGTATGCCATGTCTGATCTCGTACATATCATTGCATAAATAATAGACCCCACTACCGAAGCATATGAAATTCTACTCATATGCTCTCTCTCTCTCTCTCTCTCTCTTCAGAAGTTGTCAGATAATCCTTCTTAGAGAGAGGAATTCATTGGCCTATCAAAAGATAGTCCTTTTTGAAATTCTCCATGCTGAACCTCTTCAGTACAGTTTTTATGAACATGGACTGAGATATACCAAGCATTCTTTTAGATCTATCCTTATAGATCTTCATCCTTAGGATGTAGGATGCTTCATCCAAGTCCTTCATGGAGAACTATGATGATAACCAGACTTTTATTTTTTGTAGTGCGGGGATGTCATTCTCGATTAAGAGAATATCATCCACGTACAAAAAAAGGAATACCACTACTAAACCATTTGCCCATTTGTAAATGCAGGGTTCTTCTCTATTCTTAACGAAGCCATACATTTTGATCACTTTATCAAAATGCATGTTCCAACTCCGAGATGCTTGCTTTAATCCATAAATAGATCTCTAAAGCCTGCACACCTTGGACTCATCTATGGATGTAAACCCCTCAGGTTGTATCATATACACCTCTTCGGTTAGCTCTCCATTTAGAAAAGCTGTCTTCACATCCATCTGCCAGATCTCATAGTCCAGGTGCGCAGTTATTGCAAACATTATCCGAATGGATTTGAGCATTGCCACTAGAGAGAATGTCTCATCATAGTTAATACTATAATGTTGACGATACCCCTTGTTAACCAAATGGACTTTATAGGTCTTCACCTTTTCGTTTGCATCTTTTTTCCTTTTGAATACCCATTTACACCCAATGAGTTTAACCCCTTCAGGTGGGTCAACTAATGGCCATACATCATTGACCTTCATGGAATCCATTTCGGATCTTATGGCTTCTAGCCATTTCTCAGAGTCGAGTTTCTGCATTGCATCCATATAAATGATCGGATTCTCATCATTCTCATCGAGTTCGATGGGATCACCATCTCTGACCAAGAATCCATAGTATCTATCCGGATGGCACGGTACTCTACCAAATCATCTTAATGGTGCGGGTTCACTGGGCTTCGGATCTGATTTGATCAAATTTGACTTACGTTCAACATTCTGTGTTGGACTTTCTACTTGTTGAATTTCATCAAGTTCAATCTTAGAGGCAACAGTTCCTTCACCAAGGAACTTCTTTTCCAAAAAGGTTGCCCTAAGGCTGACGAATACCTTTTGTTCATCAGCATGGTAGAAATAGTATTCTTTGATCTCTTTTGGGTATCCTATGAATGTACACTTATCAGACCTAGGTCCAAGTTTATCTATAATTAACTATTTGACATAAGCCGGGTATCCTCAAATCCTAAGGTGTTAAAGTGCTGGCTTACGCCTTGTGCATATCTCATGTGGGATTTTAACTACTGACTTACTTGGAACTCTATTTAATAGATAACAAGCCAATTTGAGTGCATATCCCCAGAATGATATCAGTAAGCTGGCAAATCCTATCATGGATCGGATCATGTCTAACAGAGTTTGATTCCTTCTTTCAGACACACCATAATGCTGTGGTGTTCCAGAAGGAGTCCATTGGAAGAGAATCTCATTCTCTCCTAAATATGTGAGAAACTCATTAGAAAGGTATTCCCCTCCTCGGTCAAATTAAAGAGTTTTAATACTCTTTCTAGTTTATTTTTTTACTTCACTTTAGAATCATTTGAACATTTTAAAAGAATCCGACTTATGTTTCATCAGATAGATATATCCATATCTGGATAGATCATCTATGAAAGTGATGAAGTAGACATATCCATCTCTAGCACTTGTGCTTATTGGTCCACATACATCAGCATGTATTAGACCTATGAGCTCATTGACTCTCTCACCTTTTCTAGGAAAAGATGACTTGGTCATTTTACCAAGAAGATAGGACTCACAGGTTGAAAGTAATTCACAATCATTGACTTCGAGGATTCTCTCTTGAGTCAACCTATTTATCCTGTTCTTATTTATATGACCTAGCCTACAGTGCCATAAGTAGATATCTGATACACTATTTAATCTAGGGTGCTTGCCAGTAGAATAGACTATATTAATAGGTTGTAATAACATATATACATAATTATTCAATTGTCCATAGAAAGCAGTAACACCATTCACAATGACATTACAAACTTATTTTTTGATTGAAATTTCATAATTGTTCATGGCCAAAAAGCCTACAAAAATGATATTTAAAAAGAAACTAGGATAGAAATGATAATCAGTAAGAACAACGGTATGAGATTCAAATACAAGTTTCAAAATTCCTAAAGCTAGAACTGGAACTGGTCTTCCATCTCCAATGTTCAGGAATCTTTTGCCTTGCTCGAATCTTCTACTGACTTGCAATCCCTGCAATGAATTGCAAATATGGTAAGGACTATCGATATCCAATACCCAATCAGTAATATCATAAATAGAGAAATTACAAGGAGTTATCATATAAATACCTTGCCTAGCAATAGCTTGCTTCTTTCTCTGCCCGTTCGGGTCTAGGAAGGTAATGTATTGAGGATAGTTCCTCTTCTAGTGCCTCCATTTCTTGCAAAAGTAGCATTCAGCTTGACTCTTATCGGACTTGATCTTTCTGGTCTGGCCCTATACTGATGTCCCAGCCTGAACTTGCACCTTCTTTGTTTTCTTCTTTTTGTTCTTCTTTCCTTTCCTAAAGGGTCGACAACCAGAAGACGAACCTCCCACTAAGTTCACCGACTCTTTATGGAGCTGGTGATCCTTCTCAAAGTTCTAAAGTAATCCCAGTAAGCCATGGTAGTTTACTTCAAGCTTTGTCATTCTATAATGAGTAAGGAAAGGGAGATAGGACTTTGGCAGCGAGTTCAGTATTGCACCTTTCCTAAGTTGTTCATACAAGAAAAGTCGATTTGCTCAAGCGCTCTATCAGCTCGATCATGTACAGTACATGATCAGTAACGGAGGCTCCATCCCTTATTCTGGCATTGAAGATGGAGCAACTAGTCTTGTGCCTCTCAATGTCATCAGGTGTGCCAAAAGAATCCTCCAACACTTGGAGCATTTCATTTGGCTGAGCTATCTCAAACCTACGACTGAACTCATCGCTCATCACAGCCAGCATAATGCAGCACACCATGGTTTGGTCACTGAGCCACTTCTGATAAGTGTCTCTGATTATTCCATGTGCATTGGCAGCTGGCTCCTCAGGTGTAGGATCCGTCAGCATATATAGGATCCTTTCATGCTCTAGAACAATCTTCAACTTTTAGTACCAGCTATAAAAGTTGGGTCCCACCAACTTATCATTATCCAATAATGATCAGAGCGATAGAAAAGTGGCCATATCTGTATAAAGAAAAATCAAAATCTAATTAGTAATTGATTCATTAAACCTAAAGATTTGGACTTTAATCAAAAAAAAATTTTCACTATTTTATTCGAATTGGTAGCTTCTACCTCCAATTCAAGAAATTATCCTAATTTCTTAGTTGGTACTAAAATCCACATAGACTGCATACGAGCCCAACTTTGGTTGGCCAACCCATGTACATCTAAGGGTAGGTTTATAACCAATTGTTTCTCCAAACAATTTTTGATAATTAAATTTTGCCCCAGCCCCTGATCAGTTGGCTTTGGCCTTCTCAGAAAAGGGTCCAATTAAGTCCAACCATTAATATGACGATACTTAGCCCATCTATCCAATGAATGATCAAGCCCAACTTTGGTTGGCTCACCTGACCATCATTTGGAAAGATGTATCAAAGAGATCATATAATGAATGATAATTCCATCAATCGATAAGCACCAGGCCTTTGGGCCTCCAATGATTATCTAACTGATGGACCCATTATCATCTACTTTAATGGGAGGCTATGATCCAGTTATCATATAACTATTTTATTTTAGGGATCTAATAATTTTAAAAAATTTATTTATAGAAGTGAGTAGGTCATATTAACCAGCTTGTCATGATTATCCCACTAGATTCACCAAGTCAGCTTGAGGGGGACCACTAACAGGTTGGTCTAGGAGCACCTAAATCAGTCACACTGATTTACCTAGTTGATATGGGTCAGCTCAAATAGTCAAGTGATTTAATTAAAATATAATCTCACCAAAAGGCCAGGTAAGTTCGATCGGTGGGAGGGTCTGTCAAAGCTTACCTTAGACACCATCAAAAATGGTCAGGTAAGCGGGTTGCCAATTAAAAATCACTAATCTGGTTTATGTTAGACACCAACTGGTTTAATTAGTTTCAATTAGATCAACCTAACAGTTCATGCTAGATCGCATAGCCAAGAATCAAGTCCATCTTGGATCTTGTTAAAGATATGGACTTGACCAACTATAACTATTGTAATTGATCTAGAGAATCCTTGACCTAATCTAAGATAACAATTGATTAGATTTAGTCAATTCTCTAATTAAGTCCATTCTTTATTCTAACCTTAGGTCTAACTCAATTAATGGACCTAATCCCCACTAACTCATTTAATCTAATGTGTTATGATTTGTGTCTTAGGATCTTCAATTCACAATCATAGATCCTAATCAATCAACTTCTTAATTCTCAATTAAGTTTTGGGCTGAGGGTTGGGATTCGACTTTTCAAAAATTATTTTCATGTTTGTAAAATATTTTTACAATATGGTTCTATCAATCAAGTTGTATGTTTGATTTATAATCAATATGCAAGAAAAATAAAAATAAAACTACTTTAGATATAATCTAAATAGGTTCATGTAATTAAAATAGTTTCAATAATAATCAATCATAAATCTTTCTAAATCAAATCTTATATATTTATGATGATTGAAATTAGATTAAAATATTTTTAATCAGATCATAAAATTTCTTAGATCTAATCTAGAATTTTATGATCAATATTTTAGATCAGCACGTACTAGGACAACCTATTCACTGTAAGGGGTAAACCTTACAGCAGGACAACCTATGGCAGTCCATGCAATCTAAAATATTTTATTTTTAGATCTAAAACTATTTTAAATCTATTAAATTATAAATAAAATTAGATTAAATCTAATAAATTTATGATTAGAGTCAGATCATCACGAACTAGGACAATCTTTTCACTATAAGGGGTAAATCTTACAGCAGGACAACTTTATGGTAGTTCGTGAGATCTAAATTTTTTTTAATTTTAAATTTAATAATTAGATTATAAATTAGATCTAATTTAAGAAATAATCTAAATATGCACAAAAATTATATAACAAGAACTTGGCTCTAATACCAATTGAAGGAACCAGATCTAGGATTTCACGGGTAGATCTTGAAATTTTTTCAAGATCATACAGCAAAAGACTTAAATAAATTAAATATTTATTTAAATAAATATATAAATATATAGATCTCAGATCTATTATATGATCAAGGTATAATATTAATTCAAAAATTAAAATCAAACAAGAAAGAAAAGGTTGATCAAATCAATCTAGATCTACACTACATCAAATGCAGGTATGAAGTTAATAGATCAGATCTATTATTTAAGCAAGTTAGACATTCTAACTTGCTGATCTAGGCTTGAGGATGAAGTCATGAGCCGCACATGCATCCGACCTCTAGAAGTCATCCACATGAGATCACGAACATGATTAGAGATCCTGATGCAGGAAATCGGCAGTATGCTAGCACTGTGCTGATCTCTCCTCGATGGTTGATCCGATGCTTTTTTCTTCAAAACTTGAATACTCTAAAATATCAGAAGAAAAAAAAAAGATTTGTAATACTGAGATACCTCTCAAAAGCTTACAAAAAAAGAGAAAGAGATCTGGAACAAAACCTCTAGAAGAAGACCCTCTTCTTCCTCTTTATTTTTTTCTAGACACCCTGATTTGTGTTTTCAATATCTCCACGACCCAGATGAATTTTTTTCTGATTTTTCTACACCAAAGAGGACTCTCAAATGTATATAATTTAAAAATATTTTATCCAAAAATTTCTTTTACATAAAAAGATATGTAGAGTCCAAGTTAGGTAAAAAACCTAGACTAGGAAGGACCAAATAAGAGAAGTTGTTGGGGCGCCCAACTCTTGGTCGCCCCCACCTTTTTTTTCTGCCGTAGACCAGCAAGGGGGGTGCACAAAACAAAAATCCTCTTTTTCCATGAAAATCAAAGAAAATAAGAAAGGATGGGTCCGCACACTTATGGGAAGAGTTTTGGTTGACAAGAATTCTATCTCATAGAATCCTTAAGCAAAACTAATTCCCCTTTTGACTTGGTCTTCCAACAAACTTCCATATGAGAAAAAGAAAGAGAGAAGAGAGGCATGAGAAACCTTAGATGTAGAGATTATTTACGTAAAAACATAAAGAGAAAAAGATGGGGCGTGAGGATTAGGTGGCGCAAGGAATAGGGAGTCCTAGTCACACTAGGACTCTTATTTTGACTTGGTCAAACAAGATCTTTTAACCAAATAAAAATAAGAGTAAACCAACCCAATTAAATAAGGCTCTAATCTATTTAAAGACTTAATTAAATTATATTAAATTAGATTTAATTTTAATTTAATTTTTTAATCAAATTAAAAAAATTGGATTGACCCGAGTCCTAGTTAGACAAGGACTAGTTCTTTCTTGCACTTGACTTATCCAATAAGTCAATTGGACTTGATTCAATCAAGTCTAAATTAAATTTAATTAAATTATATTTAATTAAACTTAATCTCAATCCTCTGGCTTAATCAAATTAAGTCAATTAGCAATCAAATTGCTAATCGATCCTCCTGCAACACTTGCACTAGGTAAAACATCAATCGTATTGATCATTTAACCCTAAAATGATTCTAAATCGCTGATCAACCATCCGATCGGAATATGAACTCTAATGTATATAACCTCATAGATTTGAAGCTAAGTTGGTAGTATAGAAATAAATTTCTATATCAATCAAAGTGACCATCTAGCAATGATACCCGATGACCGGATAGGTCGAAAGGTGTAAAACACCATCCTTAGAACCCATGCGAATATAGTTTCCATATAATTCATCCCCTTGACCAAAATGCTCATAGGATACCTCAGAATTCAATTATCAACTCTAATTAGGTTGTCCACATTGTATTTCAAAATATCAAATCTATCTGATGGATTACCCTAGCCAAGGTTTTGCTATATTGAAATACAGTGATACATTCTTCTCTAACTCTTGGAGTGGTCAATTCCATCTTGATCACCCTCCGACTTTGCAAGTACTTGACTGTGCCCAGAAGCCTTCTGTTGTTGAATTAAAAATTCAGTTAGTCCGATATCAGAGCACAGTGAGTTGCTTGCAAGTTACTGAGGTGATCTCAGGACTAAGGGATACTTATATCTATATCCCATCATAGACATTCTCGACAGCAGAATACTCTGGAGTTAGTCACGTTCAATGGCGATGTACCCATACATCTCATCTGTATGCCATACTAGTATCTCCACACTTTTTGGTTAAGAGGACAACCAACCTATATGGCATATAGCGATTTATGCTCGATAGATGCTATCGTTCTAATTAACAGCCTATCATTTGATCGTGAACAAATTTAAGGACTAATCGATAAATCCTCTCTTTATCGAAACTAAATAGTCCTAAGGACTTTATCACAACAATGGAGTTTATTAGAAGATATAAATTTATGATGAAAAAGGATGCCAAAATATTTTTTTTATTAATTAATAAATTAATTACAATATCTCAATCGTCAACAGGCTGACGATTGGCTTTGGAACATAATTTTCAACACTCTATAGGTGATCGGATCATTATTATTCTGATCGAGCTCAACAGGATCACTGTCCTAGACCTAGATACCATAGTATCTATTTGGTTAATGTGGTACTCTACCGGATCTCCTTAAAGATGCTATTTTAATGGACTTCGAATTTGATCTGATCAAATTCAATTCTGTAGGTTTACTAGATTGTATCGGTTCATTTTCTACCAGTCAAACTTTTTCAAGTTCAACATGATAGGCATCAGTTTCTTCTTTAAGAAACTCCTTTCGAAAAGGAATGTCCTACTACTGATGAATATCTAATATTCTTCAGCATGCTAGAATTAATAACCCTCAAATAGTTTTACTTGGTATATTTTCAGAGCAAAACTAGTAGTCACAAGAGCACATCTTAAAATAAGCAGATAAATGAATCCTATCATGGATTGAATCATGTCTAATAAAGTTTAATTTTTTCTTTCAGATACATCATATTTTGAAAAGAAATCTACTATGAGAGAATCCTATTCTCTCCTAGATATGTCACAAACTTACTGGATAAGTATTCGCCTCTTCGATCTGATCGAAGAGTTTTAATATTTTTTCTAGTTTATTTTTCTATTTCATTATTGAATTATTTGAATATTTCAAATGATTTAGACTAGATGCACCCATGCCTAGATAGGTCATCTATAATGAAATATTGATATCTTCTTCTAGCACTTAAGTTTATAGGTCTACATACATCACTATGTATGAGATTTAGAACTTTATCGGCTCCTTCATCTTTTTCAGTAAAAGGTGACTTTATCATTTTTCTAAGAAGATAAGACTCACAGGTTATTAATAATTCACAACCATTGATGTCGAGTTTTTCACTCAAGCTAACCTATTTATCCTATTCTTGTCAAGATGACTAAACCTATAATGCCAAATGTAGACATTCATGACATAATCTAACTTGGATGTTTATTAAATGTGTACGTTATACTTAACAGACTTTATCAATATTAAATATTATTTCTTTATTGACCATGTATTATTGTAATATTATTCATAATAATATCATAATAATCCTCTTTATTGATAAATGATAACCATCTCTGACCAAAAGGCTGATAGAAATCATATTTATCATAAACGATGGATAATGGTGACAAGTACTCAAAATGACATCTTTTGAAAATAAGCTTGATAATTCCTAAAGCTAGGATTAGAATAGAACTTTTATCCCCAATATTTAGGTATTTCTTATCATTTTCAAACATTCTACTTACCTAAAATCCTTACAACAAATTGTACAGGACTACATGTATCCCATACCCAGGTAGCAGAATTACATACAAAAAAGTTTCAAGATATTATTATATAACATCCTCGATAAGCAACTCCTGCTCCTTTCTCTTGTTCAGTCTGTTATGGTCAAAGAAAGCAAGATAATTCTTCTTCCAATGATCCTGCTTCTTACATTAGAAGCACTATGCCTGATTTGGATCAATTTTAGACTAATTATTTTGACTGGGCTAAGAAGCTCCAATACGAACCCATTTGTACTGCTGAACCAAATTCAACTTTCAATATTAATTATCAAAGTTGGGTCCTATCAGTCATCACTGTCTGACAGTAATTGGAGCAATTAGGATTTAGCTTTATTCTATGAGAAAAGAGAACATAGACCTAATATATATGAATTATTTTAAGTCTAAAGACTTGGTCTTAAGGTTCTTCTACTATTTATTCAAATTGATAGCCTCTACCTCTAATTCAAAAAATTACTTTAATTTTCTAGCAGGTACTAGAATCCACATAAACTACACACAAGCCTGACTTTGGCCAGTCAACCCATGTACATCTACGAGTAGGTTCATTAACCAATAGTTTCTCTAAATAATTTCTAGTAATTTAATTTTACTTTAGAAATCTAATCAGTAAGCTTTGGCCTCTACTGTAAGGCTCTGATTAGGTCCAACCATTAACATGACCATACATGGTACATCTAACCAACAAATGATTAAGCCCAACATTGGTTGACCAACCTAACCACCATTAAAGAGACACTTCCAAGTTATCATATGATGAATGATAATTCTATTAGCCAATAAGCACCAGGCCTTTAGGCCTCCAATGATTATTGAGTTATGGACCTATTATCAAACACTTTAATGGGAGGCTATGACTCAATTATCTTTATAACTTTATCATTTTAAGGATCTAATAATTTTAGAGGATTTATAATTTATTTATGATTTAAGGATAAAAAGGACATGGATCAATTTGCTCCCACTAACTTCACCAAGTCAAGTCCTCCCACTGACTTCTCAAGTCTTTGATAAGGACTAGGATCAATATAGGTCCGTGGGCACCTAGATCAGTCTCATTGAACAAAATCGATATCACTGATTTTCTATGTGACATGGGTTAGCACGAATCAATGAGCAACTTAATCAAAAGCTGATTAATCATATTAGCCAGGTAAGTGAGATCGGTGGAAGGGTCTGCTAAGACTTGTCTTAGACATCAAAAAAAATGGTTAGATAAGTAGGCTGCCAATTAAAAACCATCGGTCTGAGAATGCCAGACTTATCTTAGATATCAATTGATTTATCAATTTTAATTTGATCTGTCTAAAGACTCGGGCTCAGCCATTGAGCCACGATCAGTATCTATTTGTTAAATGTATGAACTTTGATCAACTACAACTATTGAATTGATCTATAAAAATGATATAATCCTAATTAACTATTAATTTAATTTGATCAATTTCTTAACTTAGTCCATATTTAATCTAACTCTAAGTCTAACTTAGTTAATGGCCTGATTAAAGCTAACCTATTATCCTTTAACCCATATTTTAAGAAATTATCTTAGGATCTTTAAATCACAAATCTAGATCCTAAATAATTACTTAATTCTCAATTAAGTTCAAAGCCTATGGATTTGGGTTTATGGAACCTTAGAACTAATTTTTGATTTGATCATTTAAAATATTTTCAAATTGTTAACAGTTTACATTGAATCATATTCAATATATGATTTTAAATTTGATTTATTTTAATGTTTAGATCACATCCTAGAGTTTTAAATCTAGGATTTTGCAGTAAGTAAGTTCTCAATTTAAATTTTATAAAATAAATATATCATATATATACATTCTAGATTCAAAATAAAAGATACATATCAACATATGCAACAATAGGATCTAGATCTAAACATAAAATACATCATATGGATTAGATCATAAATCAATTAAATTTAGATTCAAAATCTAAAAATAAATTATAAATTACTTTAGATCTTATCTAACATATTTATGATTTATTCAGGTCACCACATACTAGGATAATCTCTTCATTATAAGGCATAAATCTTACAGCAGGACAATCTTATAATTAGTATATTCGATCCGATATTATTTAGATCTAATTTGAATAATCTAAAATAGATCTAACATCTATTTATTTTAGATTTAAAATTAAAAAGATAAATCATAAAATTATTTAGATCATATCTAACTTATTCATGATTCAAAAATAGATCAACACATACTAGGACAACGTCTCTACTAAAAGGGATAAATCTTACAGCAGGACAACCTTATAATCAGTATGTATGATCTATAAAATTTTATTTTTAGATTTATCTTAATGCAAATATGATCATATTATAATAGAACCTAGATGCTCTGATATCACTGATGAAAAATATGCAGGGTTTCATGCTTGAATTTCAAAACTTTTTTGAAATAAAATGCAACGAAAGATGTAGATTAAACTATTTAATCTGTAATAGCATGTAATCTAATTACTAAATTCTACATCTAGGATCTATAATATGTCATAATATATTTTTAAATATAAAAAAAAGTTTTGGTATTGATCAAATTAATATCCTAGATCTAGAACAATTCTAGATCTAAATCCTATATCGCATCTAGGTGAGAGAAGAGATCAAATCTCTTACCTTCGCATGGGTCGAGAACTCTATGGTTGATTTTTTGTTGTTGTCTTTAGAGCCACACATAGATCCAGCCTCTACAAAAAGTTCACATAAGGCTGCAAAATAAATCAAAGGTTCATCGAACAAAGATCCGCTCGAAGTGCTAGCTTCTCGCAGATCCCTCCTGATGGTTAATCTAAAAATTGTTCTTCAGATCTCTTGGATACTCCAAGAGATAAAGAATAAGAGGAGTAAGGAAGAAATCCAACCATTGGATCTTCCAAAAATAAAAAACAAAAGGGCTAAGAAAAGATCCTAAGAGAAGACACATCTTCTCTTTTTAGGACATCAACCATTGATGTCCTGAATCGGCCTTCATACCAGGACAAGAGGAGACCTTCTCCTCTAGTATTTTCCACACATCCAAATCTCTTCCTCTCTGATTTTTATCATAGAAAAAATCATACAAAAATAGAGAAGAAGGGCTTTCAAAGAAATCCTAAGAGAAGACTTTCTTCTCTTCTTCTTCTCTCATCAGGACATGATCAAATCATGTCCAAAAGAGACCTCCATGCACCAACTCCTTGGAGTATTCATCCTCATGCCCTCTTCCTCTCTCTCTCTTAGATTTTTTTATCACATAAAAATGCATAAAATAATAAGAGAAAATACTTACAAAAAATAAGAGAAGATAATCTTCTCTTACCTTTATCTTCATCAAGACATCAACATTTGATGTCCAAAAGAAAGATTTTCCTCCATGATTGTTGGTGCCCATAACCTCCACACCTTTCTCTCTTTCTCATCTAAATAAAGGAGAATGCCCAAAAACAAAAAAAAATGGGAGACAAAAAAATAGGTGGGCGTGGAGAAAAATGGCGCAAGAGAGGGGAAGGAATTTTGGTTTCATGGGACTCTATTTCATCTTACCATGTTTGACCAATTCAAACAAGATTCCAAATACATATATTAATTTCCAAAACCATCTGATGTGGGGCATGGAGACCTCTTATTAGCATGAGAAATCTAATGCTAATAATGAAAAAAAATATAGCATGGGATTTTCTATCTTGGTGCAAGGGTAGTGAGAGAGTCCCAATCCAACTGGGACTCCTCCTGTTTGACTAGGTCAAAATAATTTTTTAATCTAATTAAAATAGAATTAGTGCAAGCCTAATTATGGGTGATCCTAGTTCAACTAGAAATTTAATTAAGTCAGATTTAAACCATATTTAAATCTTATTTAAATCCCAAGTTAATTTGGAATTAGGTGCATTCAAGTCCTAGTCCAATAAGGACTTATTCTTCCTTGCTATTGGCTTATGCAATAAACTAATTGGACTTAACCCAATTAAGTCCAAACTAATTCTAATTAAATTTAATTCAATTAGACTTGATCTTAGCTTGATTGCTTAATCAAATTGAGTCAATTATCAATCGAATTGCTAATTGATCCTCCTGCAACACTTGCATTAGGTTAAACATTAATCGCATTGATTATTTGACCTTAGAATGATTCTCAATCATCAATTAACCAACTGATCAAGTTACAAACTCTTATATGTTTGACCCCATAGGTTCGAATCTAAGCTGATAGAATAGAAATCAATTTCTGTACCAATCAGAATGACCATCTAGCAATGGTACCCGATGTTTGGATATGTCGAATGCATGAAAAACAACATTCTTAGAACACTGACCCATGGTTACCGTATAATTCATCCTTTTAACCAATAATACTCAAGACGACTTCAAGTATGCTATCAACACTCATACAAGTCATCTCTGTTATGTTTCAAAATTTTACAAATCTCGTGACTTCTCACGAGGATTATCCAGGCCTAGATTTTGCTAAATTGAAACACCATGAGTCATTCTCTTTTTGAAGTTAATCAAAAGTGGTCAATCCCATCTTAACTCATACACTGACTCTATAAGTACTTAACTGTACCTAAAAATCTTTCGAACCTATATTAGAAATATAGCCAGTCCAGCACCAAAGTATAGTGAGTTGCTTGCAAGTCATCATGGTGATCTTAGATCGGAGGGATACTTATACCCATTGGCCTTAGCTAGCTACTCTTGATAGTAGAATTTTATATTGGTCATATTCAGTGTATATGTACTCTTATACCTCACCTGGATGCCATACTAGTATCTCCATACCACTTGGTTATGAGGACAATCAACACATCTGGCATATAGCGACCTATACTCGATAAGTTATCGTCCTTGTTAATAACTTATCATTTGGTTGTGAACAATTTAAGAACTATCTGATAAATTCTTCTTTATCGATTGATTATGGTTCTAAGGACTTCATCATAATTTAGGAGTTCATTTAAGAAAGATAGCACTTTTATGATGAACCAACCAAATAACTATTATTATTATTAGATAATTCATATATAGGTTTCAATTATCTACAACTTAGATGATTGGCTTTAGGACATATTTTCCAATACTAAGATTTTATTACATGATTATAGCATGAGATTAAATCAAAAATTAAAATATAAAGAAGAAAAATATGTTGATCATGTCAACATACATCTACACTACATCTAATGCAGGTATGTAATAATAGATTAGATCTATATTACATGTGCAAGTTTGACATACCAACTTGCTGATTCAGGCTTGAGGATGATGCTTGATAAGTATCATAAATTCATCAATAAAATATTAATTTATCAATTAATTTATATTTATTTTTAATAATTAATAATTAATTTTTATATATTTTAAGAAATTAATATTTTTATTAATTAAAAAAATAATTAAAAAATAATAAAAATAAAAAATAAAAAAATATTAATAATAAAAAGAGCTCATTTTTTTATCATAATGAAATAAATTTGGAGTAAATCAGAACTAAAATAGACTAGATATAAATTTAAAAAAAATTAAAATAAAAAAGGAGAATGGCTCAGCCAACTCATCAAGCCAAGTCAAGCCATGCGCCAACAAGCCACCGAGCCAGCCAAGCCATCTGGTGAGTCACTGACATCAGCATGATGTCAGTTTTATCATGGCTCATCGTGAACCCTTAAGCGAGGGCATTTTGGTCATTTCATGCCCATGCCATGCACTAATTGGTTATAGTGTGGTGTGGCCAGTCCATGCGGTCTACATGAACAGTGCATACACGATCGAATGGCTGTGCTCGCTACTAGTTTTGATCTGATGGTTAGAAAATTTCCTACTTCGATTTGGTTTCCGACTTCAGCCCATCTACGCAATCGAACGGCCGATGGCATTCCAAGTGATGATCGAACGACTGATAAAGACTCCGATGATAATTAAATACCCAGAATATAATCAACGACCAGATCTTCTCCTGATTAACACGATCGTATGGGCAGAATTTAACCCAACCTAATCTAGGTCATTACACATTCGATTTTGTTATTTTTTGGACAATTTGATCTAGATCTGACGACAGACTTCACTAGAAGTATAAAACTCAATCCATGATCTATTTTAATCTAAATTTTACTTAAATTTCTTTCTATTTTGATGATTAAAATGATCTTTAGTCCCACATTGCCTGCAATAAAAGACTCCAGCCTTCCAACACCTATTTAAAGGACTTCAAGCCTCCAAAATCAATTGTCTTCGATCATGAAAAGGAGTTTGGTAAAGGTTAGAGCCATGCTTGGGTTAGAGGCTACTTTAAGGCAACTAGTGCTGCGAAGAAGAGCTGGCTTCTACACCATCTCAATACCGATGCCGATCCAAGATCAAGATCAGCTACTTTTATTTTTTTTTAATTTCATGTATTTAAATTCTGAATTGAACTTTTAATTAATGCAAATTTTAATTTCTAGCTATTTAAATTTATGCTTTTTATTTTTAATTATAATTTAATTTCTAATCTTTACTTTTAATTGCTTTTTAACTTAATTACAAATAGATGCTAAGATCTAAATAGTAGATCTTAGTACCAAATTTATTTTTTACATCACTTAATTTTTATTTTTTATTTTTTATTTCTGACTTCAATTTTATTTTTAAAAATCTATTTTTTTTATAAAAATTAAAGATTTTAAAACTAAAATACTAACTTCTCTATGGATTCGATCTGACTCACTACTTACTACCTATTTTTAATTATTTAAGAAGTTAGAATTAAATTGACAACATCATGCTTTAATCAATGCTCCAAGCTGCATACACGTCTGGCCTTTAAGAGATATCCACACGAGCCCACAAACCCTGATTAGAAGTTCTATACAGAAAATCAGCATAGTATGCTAGTACTGTGCTGATCTTTCTTCGATAGTTGATCCAATGCTTCTTTCTTTTGAATTTAGACTTATACAAAGATTAAAAGGAAGAGGAGAGATTTCAAATTTGAGACACTCTCAAATAATCTCAAAAAGAGAAGGAGAAGAGAAGAACAAAACAATCCTAGAAGAAGATCCTCTTCTTCTTCTCTGTTCTCTAACCTAGACACCTAGATTAGTATCTTTAAAAATCCTATGCCTAAGAGGTCTCTCATCCTGATATTCACACACCTAAAAGTCCTCTCTAGGTCTAGAATATGTCCAAAAATTAGCCCAAAATTCATCCTATATAATGAGATATAGAGGAATTTTTGTTGGATCAAATTCTTAAACTAGGAAAGAATAAATATGGCAACTAGTTAGGACGCCCAACACTTGGACATCCCCTCCTTTGTTTTAGGCATGGACTGTTAGATATGTGTGCCTTAGAAGCTAGAATTGGCTGACACTTGTAATACACTTCTAGGGGCAAAATTATAATTTTGACTATAAATAATAAAATAAATTATTTTCTATCATAAATGTATATTTAGTGTCTATGATACATCACTTGAGTTAATGGTAATGATAATTCATATTTTTAAGAGTTAAAAATTTAAGACATGAATTTTCATTTATTAACTCATAAAATGCTTCTAATCGTAGGATCGTCATGAGGATGGTGATTGATCTGAAAGGTTAGTGTACAATCGCTTCTTTATAGTAGATGAGTCTTGAGTCTATGGTGTAAGGAGACACCGGAGCGAGAAGTATAGGTACTCGTTAGAGAATGAGGGCACTGAGCGTGAACCACCTCGAGTAGTCATTAAGGAAAGTCTACCTTCTCGTCGAATGACTGACTCGAAGCTGCAGTGGTGTGTCTGGTTCTTTGACCTGAGGTGCATCGGTAGTTCACCTTGAGGGTGTTATAGTTTGACTACACCATGACTCGATCTCCTAGCCATTCGGAAATTCCCTGAGGTGTATGTTGGCTATAGCATGTTCATTGTAGGAATTGGATTGCACCAAGAGGAAATCTATCTACCTCGGTAGAAGAGGAGCAGCCCTATGATGATCATGAGAATCAAGTCCATAAGCCCATGGCCATGGCAAAGAGTGAAATAATAGAAAGAGTTTCTATTAAGATTTTCACATTGGACTTGAATCGAATGATTAAATCATATGACAGAAATTAGGGTTTGACGAGTTCACCTTAACCCTAATCTGAATCGAGGGCTCAAGATAGAAGAACTTAATCACACAAGGTAGCTGCATCGAAGAGGTTCATTTTTAATTTTGATGGGTTGCCACCATATACTGCTAGGTGTCACTGATGGATTTTGGGAGCAATTAGAATGATTTAGATGATCGATCATTCTAGTTGTCTGAATCAGAAGAGTTCTGATCCATCGAAAGGAGTTTCGATGATGTCGATGATGGAGATCACGACATATCCCATTATCATACAGAACTGAACCTAACTGGATCACACAAATAAGGATTTGAATCTAGATATCATCAATTAAACTAACCTAGTTCAATTGATTTAAATTAGATTCAATTAGATTTAAAGAAATCATGCTAGCACATGATTGAACCTAACGTTCTTCTTTTACTATCATTAAAAGTTGTCTCGACTGAGCCAAATGTGTTTGTGCTCACTCAGGTACCTTTACTTGGTCTGACTGGATCTTGTCCAGGTTAGAAAAGTATTGTCTTAATTTATGAGATAAATTTAAGATAACACCTGCCATTTTTCATCACTTGCTAATTCTTATCCTTTGACTTTGGTCAAACGTTGACCTTTGACCCTTAGACATCTGCCCATATGTCATGCACTTATTGAAGAGTAGATAGGGGCTTGTCCCCTTACTAGAATTTAGAAAGGAGGGGGTGCATGCCTAGGATGGCGTGTGCCTATGGATAGGGATGCTTGGAGTCTCATGCGGATGGGACTCTAGGTTGCTTCTGGGTTTCTACTTAGGTGAACCCTAGCTGTAGACTTTAACCAGTCTTAGGCACTATCTAAGGATGAATTTATGGGGCTCTCATCTGATTAGATCTAGTGATATCATCCCATCAATCAAATTTAGATCTGATTGTCATGAAAGGGCAATTGTGATTGGTTGAGGATGATGAGGCAGTTGCATCAGCGCAGAAGGGTCTATAAATAAGACCCTGTCTGTGCCCCAACTTTAAAAGAGTTCCCTCTTAGCCACATGCCCCAAGGCTGCCCCTCTCCCTCCTCCATGCCATCTTCTAATCTTCTCTCTCCTCTCCATGCCCAAGGAAAGTTGGGCTTCAATTTGGTGCGATCCAGGCAAGAAAAGGCGACAAGAAAGGAAGAAGGCAGCACTGCTGCAGAGGACGACTGCTGATCTTCAGAAAGGAGTTTTGAAGATCCTCCAAATCAGATCCAGATCTGAATTTTTGGAGAAGTGATAAAGAAGGAAGAAGATCTCCAGATCCAACCCAAGTGGATACTGGTAGAGGCCAGGCGCTTGCGTGGCTAGATCCAGAACCTTCAGACAATCAGCAGGATCATCACAGGATAATCAGGATTACCCAAATCAAGGTATAAATTAAATTAGATTTAATTTATTTTTATTTTTATTTATTAGATCTATAAAATTAGATCTAAAATATCTCAAATTTGATCTAGATATATGAGAGAAATTTTTAAAATATTTCTCTCGATCCGATTAGATCTGAATGAACCTGATCCAAAAAATCAGGATTTCCCCTTCAACTGATATCAGAGCCAGGTTTAATAAAAATTATTTAGATCTATTTTAATTTATTTTAATCTAATAAATAAAATATTTTAGATATCACATGAGATGTGATTAGATCTAAAATCAAAAAAATTAAAATTAAATAATATAGATCTAAGTTCTACAATATGCATGACTAGTTGTAAAATAGAATAGTTCTATACGTAGTCTTGCATGATCATGATTTATTTTGATTAAATTATAATTTTAAATCTATTTATTTTATATTTTTTAATAATTATAAATATTATAATAAGATCTAAAAAATAAAAAATAAAATTATTTAATTTTTAGATCATATGAGATATGATGATTGCATGTCTAGACTAGTTGTAGAATAGTTCTACATAATTATCTAGATTAGAATTTATTTTGATATGATCAATTTAAATTTAATTTTTTAGATAATTATGAGATAATTTAGATCTAAAAAATATGCATGCATGATACATGAGATGTATGCAAAACATGTATTAAGTTAGATCAAATTTTTTATATATGAGATATATGATGTAGATCTAACTAGTTTTGTAGATTTATATTTTTGATTAAGGCATGTTCCCCTTGGCCGTCCGGTCATAAGAACAAAGTAGGATTTAAATGCCCTCTCCTTCCATTCGATGGGGTGTTCTTATGATGTGTAGGGGTGCTGCGTGCATTCATCCTTAATCAGAAATCAAAAACTTACTTTCTGCAAAATCCTAGATCCTGAAAATCCCTAGGATTTTATTTACATATTTTGTTTATGAACCCTAAACTTAATTAAGAATTAAGATTATGAAATATTAATTAGATCTAAAATTGAAGAATTTTAGATCTAAGACATATTCATAAAATTGGGTTCGGGCTTGGGTAGCTCAATTAGGTCTAAGCGGTTGATCAAACCGAATCAAGAGTTGGTTAGATGGGATCAACAGTGCTTAAATTGACCAGCCTAATAGGATTAAGTCTGGGTCAAGATCGAGTCACATGAGTGATCGATCAAGCTAAGACCTAATTAGGCTCAGTGGTTAGAGTCTGGATTGTAGGCTAACCCGATTGGTTCTGGCTCAATAATTTGGTGTCTAAGGTAAGTTTGGCAGATACGATCGACTGATTTTTAATTGAGAGCTACTCGACTCGAATGCATTCTTTTCGAGTTAATGGCATATCCCTTCCACCGGTCTCACTTACCTGGCCATATTTGTTGACTCAGTTCTGATCTGAGGTGGTCAATAATCCGAGCTAACCCATGCCACTAGGTTAGTCATAATTGGTTATGACTATGTCAAGTCTAGTTTAATGAGACCTAAATCAAATCTTTCCTAAGAAAAGATTAAGTCTAAGGTCTTCCACCATTGTAGATGTGCGGGCCCTTCCCGAGGTTGATTGTTCTCGGCTGGTTACAGTGGTTCAGTTGCACCAAAAAGATGCAACCATATCTATTAGGCATTGGATGCTATGGGCTGGAGGATGGATTGGGCTCAATATTTTGGATACGGTAAGAGACTCAATTAGAAATCCAATCTATGCAAATGGTGGGTCTGACTTAACTAAGGAGTGGATCAATATTTCGAGCACAGTGAGATTCATGAATTAGAGATCAAGTTTGGGTGCACCATGATTGGAGAATCATTGAACAAGAGTTGTTCACTCATTGGCTAACCCATCATCAATAACTATTAGGTGAGGTGATGAGTCAGTTGGTGGGACCACACCATCCATTAGAAATCATTAATCATGAAGATTTTCGCATCTCTACAGAGACAGTGTAGGGATCTGAGAAAATAGCGAAAGCTAATTTATTTAAAAATAAAACCCCTAAACAAATTGGTAAAGTCTTAATTACAATATCTAACTAGAAACTTTGACTCTCTACAGAAAAATATCTACATCCAATCCACTAGCATGAATCCTGGACACCCATAGATTGACTAGACCAAATTATAAGGATTGGCTCCGAAACTTCAAAATTATTTTGGGTTCCGAAAAGTTAACTCATTTATTGAACCAGGACCCTCCCACCTTACCAGCTCGTCCAACCACTGAACAGAGAGCATCTCTGGATAAGTGGATAGATGAAGATAATAAGGCCAGATATTACATGTTGGGCTCGATGTCTGATGAACTTTAACGCCAACATGAAGATATCAGGACTGCTTGCCAAATGTTGGCTCACCTACAAGAGATGTTTGGGGAACAAAGTCGCATAGCCAAGTATCAAGTCACTAAACAACTTTTCAAGGCTAAGATGCGTGATGTGCAGTCAGTTCAAGATCATTATTTGATGATGATCAAGGATTTGGAAGAGCTTGAGAAGCTCAGAGTGAGGTTGGACTTGGATCTGCAGAATAATATAATTCTGCAATCCTTGACTGATGCATATGGGTAGTTCATCATGAACTACCATATGCATAAACTTCAAAATTTCTTGGCTGAACTTATGAATATGCTGGTTACCGTTGAGCTTTCCATGAAAGGTTTTAAAGGCTCAGTGCTTACTATGGAATGGACTTCTTCCAAGAAAAAATCTTTTGGAAAGAAGAAGAAGTCTATGAAAAAGTAGATGGAAGGAGGAAAGAAAAAAATGATAGAGCTGAAGAAGAAGGCCACTGACAAAGAAAAGTATTTCCATTGCAACAATGACAGCCACTGAAAGCGGAATTGCCCTACTTACCTGGCCATCCTAAAGAAGGAGGCAGGTCCTTCTAGAGGTATGCTCATTATTGAGTCTAACCTTACGATTTCTTATGCATCTAGTTGGGTGCTTGACTTTGGTTCTAGTGCTCACTTATGCACTTCTATGTAGGATCTTGAGGATAGCAGGAGGCTGAGGGATGGCGAAATGATCCTACGCATTGAAAATGGCGCAAGAGTTACTGTCGTGGTCGTGAGAACATATTCTCTTCGACTACCATTTGGTTTAGACTTAGTGTTAAATGACTGATATTATGTGCCTGTAGCAAGCAGGAATTTGATTTCTGTATCTTGCCTTGCATTAGAAGGCTATGTAATTAGTTTTTTTAAGGACCATTTAACATTTTTTATGAAAGTAATAAAATTGCAAGTGGTTTCCTTATTAATGGTCTTTATCTGTTACATGTTGATGTATCTATTTTTAATATCAAACAAAATGTGAATACCATAAAACGACCTAGGGATAGTCCAAACAATAGGTATCTATGGCACCTAAGACTAGGTTATATAGCAGAAGATAGGATGAACAAATTGGAGAAAATCGGGCTATTGAGTCTGTTGACTTTCGAGTCATATCCAATTTGTGAATCTTGTCTTCATGGTAAAATGACTAAACTCCATTTTGTAGGACATGGGGAAAGGGCCATGGATCTTCTTGCCCTAGTTCATACTGATGTGTGCGGCCTATTTGATGTGCCGGCTAGAGACAACTTTGTCTACTTCATAACCTTTATCGATGATTTATCTTGGTATGGATATGTGTATCTTATGAGACACAAGTCTGAAGCTTTTGAAAAGTTCAAAGAATTCAGACATGAAGTAGAAAAGCAAATTGGAAAACCCATTAAGACTTTGATCAGATCGAGGAGGAGAATACCTTAGTCAGAAATTTCTAGACTATCTTAAGAAAAATGGCATAGTCTCTCAATGGACTCCATCTGAAACACCTCAACTCAACGGGATTTCAGAATGGAGGAATCGGACCCTATTAGATATGGTCCGATCCATGATGAGCTTCACAGACCTCCCTAATTTCTTTTGGGAAGACTATTTGTTAACTATAATATATTTACTGAATAGGTTTCTTCTAAAACCATTCCTACCACACCGTATGAGATATGGCATGGTAAGAAATCAAGTCTAAGTCATCTCAGAATTTAGGATTGTCCGGCTCATGTCAAAAGATAACAAGCAGACAAGTTAGACTTTAGGTTCTTCAGAGCTTGATTTATAGGATATCCTAAAGAGTCATTAGGATATTATTTCTACATTCCAGAAGATTATAATATGATTATGAGTCGACATGCCATCTTTCTTGAAAAATAATTTATTTAAGATAGAGGCATTGGAAAGCAGATCAAGCTCGAGGAGAAAGTCTCATAAGAGCAACGAGCTAAGGACCAAATGGAACCAAATCAGGTTAAGCCAATCCATTCACTACCTCCTCCATCTCATAGATCGGAAAGAGTTTTTCATCCCCCTAAGAGGTACTTTGGTACTATTTTAGAGGAAGTAGAGAAAATATTCCTCGTAGGTAGTGGAGTTCATGGTGATGATCCTAAAATCTATAATGAGATGATATCAGATATCGACTCCGAGAAATGGTTAGAGGCAATGAAGTCAGAAATTAACTTGATGCACTCAAACCAAGTCAGGACCTTGGTAGATCCACCAGAAGGTATAGTATCTATTGGATGTAAATGGATCTACAAGAGAAAGATTGGTGCAGATGGAAATATGGAGATATTCAAAACTAGATTAGTGGCAAAAGATTATAGTCAGTGTGAAGGCATTGACTATTAGGATACCTTTTTGCCAGTAGCTATGCTAAAATTCATTCGCACATTGCTTGCTGTTGCAGCCTATTTCGATTATGAAATATGGTAAATGGACGTAAAAATAGCATTCTTAAATGGATATCTTGAGGAAGATATCTATATGGAACAGTCGTTAGGTTTTACATCCAGTAATGATGATCACAAGGTATGCAAGCTGCAAAGGTCCATATATAGACTTAAGTAAGCATCTCGAAGCTGGAATACTCATTTTAATGACGTGATCAAATTGTTTGATTTCATCAAGAATGAGGAGGAGCCATGTGTCTTCAAAAAGATCAGTGGGAGCGCTGTTGTCTTCCTCGTATTGTACGTGATGACATCCTCCTTATTGGGAATGATATTCCCATGTAGACCATAGTTAAAATATGGTTATTTAAAGAATTCTCCATGAAAGACCTTGGAGAAGCATCCTTTATTCTAAAAATTAAGGTCTATAGAGATAGATCGAATAGAATGCTACGACTTTCATAGAAAATGTACATAGAGGAAGTGCTAAAGAGGTTTAGCATGAAAAACTCTAAGAGGGGTTTGGTACCCTTCAGATATGGCATTCAACTTTCCAAGAAGATGTGCCCTAGCACACCTGAGGAAATAGAACGCATGAGTAAGATCCCTTATGCTTCAGCAATAGAGAGCCTCATGTATGCCATGTTATGTATACGACCTGATATAGCCTATGCTATGAGTGTCACGAGCAGATATCAATCGAATCTAGGTGAAGAACACTAGACTTTTGTGAAATGTATTCTTAAGTACTTGAGAAGAACTAAGGATATGTTGTTGGTCTTTGGTAATGGAGAACTCTAAGTCCAGGAATATAAAGACTTGAATTTTACATCCGATGTAGATGATCAAAAGTCGACATCTGGGAGTCTATTTATGTGCAATGGTGGAGCTGCTAGTTGGAAAAGTTCTAAACAGATAGTGATAGCAGATTCCACCATGGAAGCAGAATACATCGCTGCATCAGAAGCTGCAAAGGAGGCATTCTGGTATAAAAAGTTTATCATAGAGATCGAAGTAATGCCATCAGATGCCATTCCTCTATACTACAACAACAATGACGTCATAGCCTTTGCTAAGGAGCCAAGGTCTCACCAAAAATCCAAGCACATCGAGCGGCGATACCACCTCATCTGCGATTACCTCGAGAAAGATTACGTCGAGGTTAAGAGAGTCAACTACGCAGACAATGCGGCGAACCCACTTACAAAACCGTCGGACTAGTAGAAGATCGAAGTCCACCTTAAGAAGATGGGATTTAGATTTGTAGCCAATTGGCTTTAGATCAAGTGGAAGTTTGTTAGAAATGTGTGCCCTAGAAGTCAGAATTGACTGACACTTGTAATACACTTCTAAGGGCAAAATTATAATTTTGACTATAAATAATAAAATGGGATATTTTCTATCATAAATGTGTATTTAGTGTCTGTAATACATCCCTTAAGTTAATGGTAATGATAATTCATATTTTCAAGAGTTGAAAATTTAAGACATGAATTTTCATTTATTAACTCATAAAATGCTCCTGACCGTAGGATCATCATGAGGATGGTGATTGATCTGAAAGGTTAGTATACAATCACTTCTTTATAGTAGATGAGTCTTGAGTCTACGGTGTAGAGACATCGAAGCAAGAGTATAGGTACTCGAGAGAACGAGGGCACTGAGCATGACCACCTTGAGTAGTCATAAGAAAGTCTACCTTCTCGTCGATGACTGACTCGAAGCTACAGTAGTGTGTCTGGTTCTTTGATCTGAGGTGCATCGGTAGTTCACCTTGAGGATGTTATAGTTTGACTATACCATGACTCGGTCTCTTAGCCATTCGGAGCCCTGAGGTGTATATTGGCTATTGATAGAAATGGTGTACAGGGCGAAAGCATGGATTTTAAAATAAAAATATGTAATCAAATAAACCAATCCCAAACCCTAGGACCATCTTATTAGCAATTATATTATATAACATGCATTTGTAATATAAAAGAAAGTATTAGAACATACCTCTGATTGCTAAACCCTAATTTGACCCTAATCGTCGGTAGCAGTCCGTCAGGAGTTCCACCAGGTGTCCACGTGTTCATCCTCCAACATTGATCTACATAGAGATTTGATCAAGACACCAGCACCTCTGATTTATATAATTAGTGTTCTAATAATAAGAACTTTAATTAAAAAAAAGGGCAAGACCTTCTTTAGCCTTTATGTCACCTTCCTTACCTCTTCTTATCTCTCTTTCTTTTTCTTTTGTCTTCTTAATTTTTTTTCCTAATCTCTTAGTCTTAAGATGACTTCTTGTCCTTATAATGACAAGGTCTAGATAAGAGAAGGAAAGAAAGAAAATTGGATAAAAAAAAACTTTTGTAAGAAAGAAAGATAATTTTCACACACCCTCAGACTCATGGTGCGCACCCCTATTTATAATGTACGTAGGGGTGCCAACTAAAATTCTCATGCCCTTTTCTCATCAATTTCTCACATCCCATTAGCCAATCTCACACCTCATCAGTAAATAATGAGATGTAGACTTAGTCTAAGAGGTGTCTTAAAGCAGAAGGACTCTTGAACTAATTCTACGTAAGTTTTTTATGAAGAGTTGCAATATTTCATCTTTGGTGCCACCCTTTTCATCCATTAGATTATATAAAAAAGGCCATCCAATGGCTCTAAAAAGGGATGCCCATTCAGCAAGAAGGCATGGAGATAATCTTTGAATAGTCAAAATCCCAAGAGACTTTGACTTGGTCCAAGATGCGTCAAGGAGGAGTAGGCGGCATGGAGTCTTGGGCGACAAAAAATTTCTTCTCAAAATAATAACAAAGTATTTCATCTGCAGAAGGACTCTTCTATGCCCTATATTTGATGTCCATGCCAACATAAAAATTACGTGACATAACAAAATGGAAAAAGTCAAAGAAGGTAGGCGCCAACTAATTCCATGTGCCAAAGAGTTCTTTGCGCATGAAAGACTTCCCTGCATAAGAGAGAGACTCTCTGGCATGTAGAATTTAGGTATGTGGCACCCCAACTAAAGCCCAATCAATCTAGGTTAATCCAATTCAAGATCAAATCCTATTTGGCTCAAATCGGATCTAAATTAGCCCAAATTGGAAGTCGATTCGAATCCAACTCGAAACCAGGTGCTAGGGTTTGCTACATGTGCTAGCATGTTCATCTTGCAAACATGGTCTAATCCAATTAGACCCTTAATCAATTTTCTTTGTGTGTGACCCATTGGATTACACATCCAATCAGTAGTGAGTCTGGGTGTGATTTGACCTAATCTGGTTAGAACTCAACCAAACCGATTTAGGTCAAATTAGCCAACCCAATTTGACTTAATTTAGAATACTTTCTAATTTAATAATCAAATTAAAATTTTAATTTGATCAAACTCACAAGACATGATTGACGTCTAGCAATGTATCATAACTATCTAAAAGATGTGAAATTTTTTGATAAAAATATCAAAAATATTCTTCAGTAAAAATTACCATGCAACTATATCCTTCGATCTTCCTGCATCCTGAATATGACTCTGGGTATGTGATAAGTGGTAAAAATATACTAATAAAAGTATTAAATTATAAAATAAATTAATCTATTTTATTAAAAATTAATACTTTTATTAATCTTATGCAGGAAAGAAGGCCATCAATGTGAAGATCTTATTTTTTTGATTCTGATAAAAAAAATTTCAGGCAAAATGGACTTCAAACGAGCCCAGAATTAAATTTCAAAAAAAAAAACCATCGATGCAACGCTGACGTCAGGATGACGTCAGCATTTTTCGTGGCGCACGATGGACCATCTGAAGGGCAATTCGGAAATTTCATAGCATAAAGCGCGCGCTGATTGGCTGAAGAATGCGGCGGTCCATGCAACACTGGGCTCGCGCATGATCCACGGAGGGTAATTTGGGAATTCTGGCTGATCTAACGGGCGGTTTTCACTAAAGCTTGATCGGATGGCCGAAACGAAGGCATTGATGGACGGCATCCGTAGCTTCCGATCGAGATCCAATGGCCGAGATTCATCCCGAAATTAAACTAAAGGTCTGAAGGCTTATTTCAATGCGATCGGATGGCCCAGATTTGATCCAACGGTTGATCCAACGGCCGATATTAAATCCGACTTGATCTGGGTTATTTTAAGGAGTTTTTGAGTGATTTTTGGACCCTTTGATCAAGATCTAACACGCAGAATTATCCAGATCTTAATTTAAGTTGATTTAGGAGTCCTAAACCTAATTTTTGATGGATTTTAAGGGGAATCAAACACTTCGTCTATAAAAAGCCTGTTGTTGCCGTGAAATAAAAAAAAAGAGAATTAGAGGGAAAATCAGAGAGAGAGATGGGGAATCAGAAAGAAAATCAGAGAGAGAGACGTGGAGAAAGAGAGAGAGGGAGAAAGAGAGAGAAAGAAAGAGGAGAGAGATAAAAAAAATGTGATTTGTGAGAAAATCAAAAAGGATTTTTGATTTTTCTTCGACGATCAAGACATCGATCAAGGAGCCTCTTCTTCTTCGCCAAATTCTCCACATCAAGAGCAGCAGACAATCAATTTCAACAATCAAACAGTCTAATTTCTTCATGCTTTTTATTTTATTTGCTATTTTTGAATTTGTTATCATGAACTAAATTTTATTTTACTAAGGCTAAGGTGTAGCCACTCTTTTGATGCAATATTCAGTATGATTTATTTTTAAATTTTATTCATGAGGAGTATATAAATCTGATCTTAATGCTTTTAGATTACTGGCCATCTTCTAATTGATCTGATGAACATAGATGTTACGGACCAAGTACATCTATGTTAATGCTTCTTGATTATATACCTTGTATTATGAATCAAATTAGAATTCATATGCATGCGGGAATTTTAGTGCGCTTTGGATGCAGCGTATTTTAATTAGAGGGTTTCACAAAACCTAATGCATTAATATTTATTTAAATTACACCTGGACCAAAGGGTAATTAATAAATATTAATAGTTTTGCTATGCCTGGACCAAAGGGTAGTGAATAAATTAGGAGACTCCACCGTCACATGAAATAAAATTAATCTAAAAATCTGAATATTGTATTGACTGAGTTGGTGAACCGATTGCCTTAGTAATCCATTGCTCTTGAATTTAAAACCCTAATAATTTACACTCTCTCTATTTAATTAAAAACTTTTAATTATTTTTTTTTTTTCTTTAATTTCTTATTCTCATAAATCGATCTTCTAAATAAAGCATAGGAAAGAGCTTTTCAGTACTTATTTTCCAATCCTCTAGGGACGATACTCTACTCATTCACTTTATTACTTGATCGACTGGTGCACTTGCCATAGCTATAAATTAGCACGCATCAAGTTTTTGGTGCACGTTGTTATCGGGGGATTGTGTCTAAAATAATATTAAAATTTTGATCCTAAGCTTTACTTTAGAAATTTATTTTTAATTTTTATTATTTAAAAAAAAAAATTTTAGTGCATGACACGTACTGGACATAGTAACTTACTACCTTTAGATCCAGAAATTGAAAGAACCATTAGAAGACTACAACAAGAGAGAAACATGGCAGCTGAAGATCCTAACGACATCAATCTAGGATTGGATATGGCGACTGAAGGACAGCATGAAGCTATTCGACCAGTACATCATCCATTAAATGATTACATCACACCATCTGTAGCCGATGCAGCTTCGAGCATCAGGAGACCGCCTGTACGAGCAAACAACTTCGAAATAAAATCCGACGATGAATCCAGATGATTCAATCAACTGTCCAATTCAGTGGACACGTGCATGATGATCCGAATGCCCATATTTCTAATTTTCTTGAACTTTGCGATACTTTTAAAATTAATGGGGTGTCGGATGATGCTATTAGATTAAGGTTATTTCCTTTCTCTTTACGGGATAAAGCTAAAAATTGGCTTCATTCTCTTCCTATAGGTTCTATCACAACTTGGGATGTTCCTAGCCCAAAAATTCTTAGCCAAGTACTTTCCACCTTCCAAGACTGCTAAGATGCGCAAACGATATCACTTCTTTTATGCAGATGGATATGGAGACATTCTATATGAGGCTTGGGAGCGTTTCAAAGAACTGCTGAGGAGATGTCCACATCATCAACTACCCGTATGGCTTCAGGTACAAACTTTCTATAATGGTTTATCTCCTACTAATCGATTCTATGATTGATGCAGCAGCAGGAGGAACCATTAATCGAAAAATGGAGGAAGAAGCCTTCGATCTGATCGATGAGATGGCATCAAATAGCTATCAATGGCAGACAGAGCGCATGATGCCAAAAAGACTAGCAGCTGTGCAGGGAGTAGATTGCGTGCCAACTTTACTAGCTGAAATTGCAGCCCTTAGAGCCGAAGTCAACAACTTAAAGGGAACAGCTATGCATGTTCAGAGCATTACTTGTGACCTGTGTGGAGGAGGACATGATACGAGCAATTGCCAGACAGGTAATCCTTTTGCTAAAATAACTGATACAGCTAATTATATTGATAATTTTTTCAGGTCACAACAAAACAATCCCTACTTCAACACATACAATCAAGGGTGGAGGCAGCACCCAAATTTCTAATGGAGCAATCAAAATGCAGCACAACAGCCACCCCCGGGATTCCAAGTACTTGAAAAGAAGTCCAACATAGAAGAGCTGATGGTCAAATTTATGCAAAACCAAGAAGCAACTATAAAAAATTTGGAAGCCAAACTTAGGCAAGACCAAATAGTAGCAATTCAAAACTTGGAGATGCAAATAGGTCAAATGGCTAAGATAATCTCTGAGGAACCTCAAGGATCCTTGCCAAGCAATACGGAGATAAATCCAAGGGAGCAAGTCAATGCTATCACCCTAAGAAGTGGTACAAAGCTGGAGGAGCTACATCAGAAGAAAGAGACTGAAGAGTCAACTACAAATAAGAAACCATCAACTCAAACTCGTCAGTCACCAAAACAACCAGCAGATGGATGGTCTCCAGGTATACGGTTTGCTGATCCAAATGTGAAGCCCTACGTGCCACCACTACCATTCCCAGAGAGACAAATACAGCATCCAGATAAGGAATTTTCTAACTTTTTCAAAATTTTAAAGAATTTACATATTAATATTCCTTTTGTAGATGCTATTACTCAAATGCCCAGGTATGCCAAGTTTCTCAAAGAAATCTTAACAAATAAGAAAAAGCTGAAGGAGCATGAGAGAATAAATTTGAATGAAGAATGCTCAGCAATACTTCAAAATAAATTACCACAGAAGCTAAAAGATCCAGGGAGTTTTACTATCCCCTGCATTATTGGTGATTGTAGTTTTGATAAAGTTTTATGTGATTTAGGAGCAAGCATAAATCTCATGCCTTTTTCTATTTTTAGGAAGCTGGGTCTAGGAGAACCAAAGCCTACCACTATTACTCTTCAATTAGCTGACAGATCCATTAAATATCCAAGAGGTATAGTGGAGGATGTCTTGGTAAAGGTAAACAAGTTTATTTTCCCTATTGATTTTATTGTTCTTGATATGGAAGAAGATTATGATGTATCCCCTTATTTTAGGGAGACTGGGTATGTGATAAGTGGTTAAAAATATACTAATAAAAGTATTAAATTATAAAATAAATTAATCTATTTTTATTAAAATTAATACTTTTATTAATCTTATGCAGGAAAGAAGGCCATCAATGTGAAGATCTTATTTTTTGATTCTGATAAATAAAAATTTCAGGCAAAATGGACTTCAAACAGCCCAGAATTAAATTTCAAAAAAAAAAACCATCGATGGCAGACGCTGACAGTCAGGATGACGTCAGCATTTTTCGTGGCGCACGATGGACCATCTGAAGGGCAATTTCGGAAATTTCATAGCATAAGCGCGCGCTGATTGGCTGAGAAATGGCGCGGTCCATGCAACACTGGGCTCGCGCATGAATCCACGGAGGGTAATTTGGGAATTCTGGCTGAATCTAACGGGCGGTTTTCACTAAAGCTTGATCGGATGGCCGAACGGAAGGCATTGATGTGACGGATCCGTAGCTTCCGATTCGAGATCCAATGGCCGAGATTCCATTCCCGAATATAAACTAAAGGTCGAAGGCTTATTTCAATGCGATCGGATGGCCCAGATTTGATCCAACGGTTGATGCCAACGGCCGATTTAAATCCGACTTGATCTGGGTTATTTTAAGGAGTTTTTGAGTGTTTTTGGACCCTTTGATCAAGATCTAACACGCAGAATTATCCAGATCTTAATTTAAGTTTGATTTAGGAGTCCTAAACCTAATTTTGATGGATTTTTAAGGGGAATCAAACACTTTCGTCTATAAAAAAGCCTGTTGTTGCCGTGAAATAAAAAAAAAAGAGAATTAGAGGGAAAATATCAGAGAGAGAGATGGGGAATCAGAAAGAAAATCAGAGAGAGAACGTGGAGAAAGAGAGAGAGGGAGAAAGAGAGAGAAAGAAAGAGGAGAGAGATAAAAAATGTGATTTGTGAGAAAATCAAAAGGATTTTTGATTTTTCTTCGACATCAAGACATCGATCAAGGAGCCTCTTCTTCTTCGCCAAATTCTCCACAATCAAGAGCAGCAGACAATCAATTTCAACAATCAAACAGTCTAATTTCTTCATGCTTTTTATATTTTATTTGCTATTTTTGAATTTGTTATCATGAACTAAATTTTATTTTACTAAAGGCTAAGGTGTAGCCACTCTTTTGATGCAATATTCAGTATGATTTTTTTTTAATTTTATTCATGAGGAGTATATAAATCTGATCTTATGCTTTTAGATTACTGGCCATCTTCTAATTGATCTGATGAACATGGATGTTACGGACCAAGTACATCTATGTTAATGCTTCTTGATTATATACCTTGTATTATGAATCAAATTAGAATTCATATGAATGCGGGAATTTTAGTGCACTTGGATCAGCATATTTTAATTAGAGGGTTTCACAAAACCTAATGCATTAATATTTATTTAAATACACCTGGATCAAAGGTAATTAATAATATTAATAGTTTTGCTATGCCTGGACCAAAGGTAGTGAATAAATTAGGAGACTCCACCGTCACATGAAATAAAATTAATCTAAGAAAGATAATTTTCACACACCCTCAGACTCATGGTGCACACCCCTATTTATAATGTACGTAGGGGTGTCAACTAAAATTCTCATACCCTTTCCTCATCAATTTCTCATGCCCCATCAGCCAATCTCATGCCTCATCAGTAAATAATGAGATATAGACTTAGTCCAAGAGGTGCCTTAAAGCAGAAGGACTCTTTGACTAATTCTACGTAAGTTTTTTACGAAGAGTCGCAATATTTCATCTTTAGTGCCACCCTTTTCATCCATTAGATCATATAAAAAAGGCCATGCAATGGCTCTAAAAAGGGATGCCATTCAGCAAAAAGGCATAGAGATAATCTTTGAATAGTCAAAGTCCCAAGAGACTTTGACTTGGTCCAAGAGGCGTCAAGGAGGAGTAGGCGGCATGGAGTCTTGGGCGGCAAGGTATCTTGGATGATAAAAAATCTCTTCTCAAAATAATAACAAAGTATTTCATCTGTAGAAGGACTCTTCTACACCCCATATCTGATGTCCATGCCAATATAAAAATTACGTGACATAATAAAATGGGAAAAGTCAAAGAAGGTAGGCGCTAACTAATTCCATGCGCCAAAGAGTTCTTTGTTCATGAAAGACTTTCCACACGCAAGAGAAAGACTCTCTGGCATATGGGATTCAGGTATGTGGTGCCCCAACTAAAGCCCAATCAATCTAGGTTAATCCAATTTAAGATCAAATCCTATTTGGCTCAAATCGGATCTAAATTAGCCCAAATCGGAAGCCGATTCGAATCCAACTCGAAACCAGGTGCTAGGGTTTGCTACATGTGCTAGCATGTTCATCTTGCAAACATGGTCTAATTTAATTAGACCCTTAATCAATTCTCTTTGTGTGTGATCCATTGGGTTCCATATCTAACCAGCAGTGAGTCTAGGTGTGATTTGACCTAATTTGGTTAGAACTCAACCAAACTAATTTAGGTCAAAACTAGCCAACCCAATTTGACTTAATTTAGAATACTTTCTAATTTAATAATCAAATTAAAATTTTAATTTGATCAAACCCATAGGACATGATTGGCTTCTAGCAACGTATCATGACTATCCAAAAGATGTAAAAATTTTGATAGAAATATCAAAAATATCCTTCAGTAAAAATTACCATGCAACTATATCCTTCGATCTTCCTGCATCCTGAATATGACTCCGGATATGAAAATATGTCAACCCCAATATCATATTCATTTTTCTTTCAATCTTATGATGATGATTCATTTATTAGAAATCATTTCTAATTTTTCATCATGCTTTGATCAAAGTCTTCCTGAATCATGATTTGTTTGAAGCAGGTAGGATGCTATTTTCTCTTACCAGGAGAGATCGATTTCATGTTAACCTACTCACAACCTTCATATATATAATCTACCATATCTAGATCATCCTGTACATAACTGAGTCATGAATGAGTATGAACTAAAATATAGATTTATATATATAAGATTCTATGGTAGTTTCAAGTCAAAAGATTACATGCACAAATTTTACTATGAGAACCATCTATTGACATGTAGATAAGACTCCATTAGATATTCTCGATTTGGATCAATTAAGTGAACTCATTCTTTAATGAGCACTCACATTCTTGTATTAATGTTATACATAAGTAATTATGAGATCAATCACCCTCTCAATCGAGCATACAAAGAATGTGCTAGTCTTACCGAAAAATATTGATCCCTAACTCAATGTCCCATTGATTAAGAATATTTAAATTAGGATTTTAAAATTTTAGATCTCACTGATATGATCTCATCATAATCCTAAAACCATAGCCCTAATTTATAGGGATCATCATAATCTTAAATAAGACACTACATATGATGAAATAAATGTCTTTATTTATTAAAAATGTCATTACATGAGTTTGAAAGATAAAGAATATTTCAAAAAATTAATTGGCTTGAGGGCATATTCCTTCCAGCTATAGCATGTTCATTGTAGGAATTGGATTGTACCAAAAAAAAATCTATCTACCTCGGTAGAAGAGGAACAACCCTATGATAATCATGAGAATCAAGTCCATAAGCCCATGGCCACGACAGAGAGTGAAATAATAGAAAAAGTTTCTATTAAAGCTTTTATATCGAACTTGAATCGAATGATTAAATCATATAATAGAAATTAGGGTTTGACGAGTTCACCTTAACCCTAATCTGATTGGGGCTCAAGATAGAAGAACTAAATCACACAAGTAGCTGCACTGAGAGGTTCATTTTTAGTTTTGATGGGTTGCCACTATATACTGCTAGGTGTCACTAGTGGATTTTGGAAATAATTAGAATGATTTAGATAATCGATCATTCTAGTTGTCTGAATCAGAAGAGTTCTGATCCATAGAAAGGAGTTTTGATGATGTTGATGATGGAGATCACGATATATCCCATTACCATATAGAACTGAACCTAACTGGATCACACAAACAAGGATTTGGATTTGGATATCATCAATTGGACTAATCCAGTTCAATTGATTTGAATTAGATTCAATTATGTTCAAGAAAATCATGCTAGCACACGATTAAATCTAATGTTCTCCTTTTACTATCATTAAAAGTTATCTCGACTAAGCCAAATATATTTGTGCTCACTCAAGTACCTTTACTTGATCTGACTAGAGCTTCTCCGGGTCAAAAAAGGATTGTCTTAATTTATGAGATAAATTTGAGACAACACCTACCATTTTTCATCACCTGCTAATTCTTGTCCTTTGACTTTGGTTAAACGTTGACCTTTGATCCTTGGACATCTGCCCATGTGTCATACACTTATTGGAGAGCAGATAGGGGCTTGTCCCCTTACTAGAATTTAGAAAGGAGGGGATGCATGCCTAGGATAGCGTGCATCCATGGATAGGGACGCCTGGAGTCCCATGCGAATGGGACTCCAGGTTGCCTCTGGGTTTCTACTTAGGTGGCCCCTGGCTATAGACTTTGACCAGTCTTAGATGCCATCTAAGGATGAATTTGTGGAGATCTCATCTGATTGGATCAGGTAATATCATCCAATCAATCAGATTTAGATATGATTAAATGAAGCAATGCGATTGGCTGAGATGATGTGACACTGCATGGCACAGAAGGATCTATAAATAAACCTTGTCTGCACCCCACTTTAAAAGAGTTCCCTCTTAGCCATGCCCCAAGGCTTCCCCTCTTCCTCCTTCATGCCATCTTCTAATCCTCTCTCTCCTCTCATGCCCAAGGAAAGTTGGGCTTCAGTTTGGTGCGATCCAAGCAAGAAAAGGCTGACGAGAAAGAAAGAAGGCAGCACTGCTGTAGTGATGACTGCTGATCTTCAGAAGAAGTTTTGAAGATCCTCCAAATTAGATCCAGATCTAATTTTTGGAGAAGTGATAAAGAAAGAGAAGATCTCTAGATCCAGCCTGAGTGGATATCGGTAGAGATCAGATGCTTGCGTGGCTAGATCTAGAACCTCAGGCAATCAGCAGGATCATTAAAGGATAATCAGATTATCCACATCAAGGTATAAATTAAATTATATTTAATTTATTTTTATTTTTATTTATTAGATCTATAAAATTAGATCTAAAATATCTTAGATCTGATCTAGATATATGAGAGAAATTTTTGAAATATCTCTCTCGATCCGATCAGATATAAACGAACCTGATCCAAAAAATCAGGATTTTTTCTTCAACTTGGACCACCTTCAATTGTCGCACAAAAACTCTCCTTTTCCATCGATTAAATTAGAGAGAAAATAGGAAGAATGGGTGGCATGCATGAGAGGAGTTTTAGTTTCCTAAATCTTTATCTAAAGAAAAATTCAAATCAAATTCAAACTTCCTCCTTTTGACCCAGTCCACAACTAATTACCATATGAGAAAGAGAGGAGAGGAGTGGGCATGCATGAAGACTAGGGAAAGGAAGTTTCATGCACAAAATAAAGAGAGAGTGGGCATGGGGAGGCATGGGGTGTAGGTGGCACAAGCAAGGTGGATCCTAGTCTTACTAGAATTTCATATTTGACTTGGTCAAATATGGTTTCTAAAATCAAATCAAATTAGAAGTAACTCAACCCAATTAAATTAAGTCAAGTCAAATATGGTTTCTAAAATCAAATCAAATTAGAAGTAACTCAACCCAATTAAATTAAGTCATAATCTAATTATGAACTTAATTAAATTAGATTTAATTTTAATTTAATTTTTAATTAAATTAAAAAATTGGGTTGATCCAAGTCTTAGTTGAACTAGGACTAGTTCTTTCTTACACTTGGCTTATCCAATAAATCAATTGAACTTGATCCAATCAAGTCCAAACTAAATCTAATTAAATTATATTTAATTAGACTTAATCTCAGTCCTTTGATTTTATCAAATTAAGTCAATTAGCAATCGAATTGCTAATCGATCCTCCTATAATATTTGCACTCGGTTAAACATTAATTGTATCGATTGTTTAACCTTAGAATAATTCTCAATCATTGATCAACCATCCGATCGGATCATGAACTCTAATGTGTGTGATCCCATAGGTTCGAACCTAAATTGATAGCATAGAAATAAATTTTTGTACCAGTCGAAGTGACCATCTAACAATGATACCTAATGGCTGGATAGATCAAATGTATAAAACAATATTCTTAGAATCCATGTGGATATAGTTTTTATATAATTCATCTCCTTGATCAAAATGCTCGTAGGACACCTCAGAGTTTAACTGTCAACTCTGATCAAGCTGTCCATATTGTATTTCAAAATACCAAATCCATCTCATAGATTATCTTGATCAAGATTTTACTATATTAAAATACAGTGATACATTCTTCTCCAACTCTTGGAGTGGTCAATCTCATCTTGATCACACATTGGCTTCACAAGTACTAGATTATGCCTAGAAGCCTTCCATTATTAAATTAGAAATTTAATTAGTCCGGTACCAAAGCATAGTGAGTTGCTTGCAAGCCACTGAGGTGATCTCAGGTCTATGGGACACTTATATCTATATCTCATCAGAGACATTCTCGACAATAGAATGCTCTTGAGTTGATCAAATTCAGTGACGATATACTCTTATATCTCACCTATATGCCATATTAGTATCTTCACACTCCTTAGTTAAGAGGATTACCAACTTATATGGCACACAATGACCTATGCCCGATAGATACTGTCATTCTTATTAACAGCCTATCATTTAATCGTGAATAGTTTTAAGGACTAATGGATAAATCCTCTCTTTATCGAACCTAAATAGTCCTAAGGACTTCATCACAACAATAAAGTTCGTTAAAAGATAAAAACTTATGATAAAAAATATCAAAAATATATTTTATTAATTAATAAATAATTATAATTATAATATAGCTCAATCATCAATAGACTGATGATTGGCTTTGGAACATATTTTTCAATACCTACAACACATGCACTTAATCGATCATCAATAACATTGATGATTCGATCACTAAATGATTCTCTATCGTCGATCAACCATCTGATTAGGTAGCAATCTCTAATGTATATGACCCCATGGATTCGAATCTAAGTTAGTAGCACAGGAACAAATTTCTATATCAATCAAAATGACTGTCTAGCAATGATATCCGATGTCCAGATAAGTCGAATGTATGCAAAGCAACATTCTTAGAACCCTAGTCTATGGTTATGGTATAATTCATTCCTTTGAACAATAATGCTCAAGATAACATCGAGTTAGCTATCAACACTCATACAAGTCATCCATTTTATGTTTCAAAATTTTATAAATTTCGTGACTCCTCACGAGGATTACCCAGGCTTAAATTTTGCTAAATTGAAACACAGTGAGACATTCGCTTTCTAAACTTAATCAGAAATGGTTAATCCTATTTTGACTCACACACAGACTCTGTAAGTACTTGACTGTATCCAAAAATCTTTCGATCCTATATTAAAAATGCAGGTAGTCCGGTATCAAAGTATAGTGAGTTGCTTGTAAGTCATTATGGTGATCTTAGATCGGAGGGACGTTTATATCTATTGGCCTTAACTAGCTACTCTAGACTGAAAAGTACTATATTGATCACATTCAGTATAGATGTACTTCTATATCTCATCTATATATCATACCAGTATCTCCATACCACTTGGTTATGAGAATAACCAATGCATATGACAAACAACGAGCTACACTCAATAAGTTATCATCTTTGTTAATAACTTATCATTTGATTATAAATCAATTAAGAGCTATTCGATAAATTCTCTTTTATCAATTGAGTATGGTTCTAAAGACTTTATCATAACTTAAGAGTTCTGTTGGAGATAAACCTCGCTCCTGTCGAAGTCCAGTTTGGTGCTCAGTCTGATGCAGTCGGTAGCCATGAAAGAGCTTCAGCGGATGAATCTTGGCCGAACTCCTACAACCGGCAGAACTACTTAGCGGTCGAGCTCCTTTGGACTTCTAGCGGTCGGGCTTTAGCCAAACTCCTCAGCGGCCAAGCTTCAGTTGGACTCTCGCAAGAACCAAACTCTCTCCGCACCCTTCCAATTAGATGCCTGTGGGAGTCGAACTTCCTCCCAGACATCTTCTTCAGTCAAACTTCTTCAGGAACCAGACTCCTCCCAGACATCCCCTTCGGTCGGACTTCTTCAGGAGTCAGATTTCTCTCAGACATTCCCTTCGATCGATCGAGCTCTTTCCAAACTCTTCAATGATCGAGCCTTAGCCGCACACCTCCAGCCAGACGCCTATGGGAGTTGAACTCCTTCCGAGCTTCCTCTTCAGGAGTCCGAACTTCTTTAGAATCAATATATGTCGAAGTCCACCAATCGATGCCTGCTTTCTGAGAGCCATGGCTATTAAAGTTGGACGAACGATCACCATCAGTCGACCATAGGTGATGCTATAGGGGGCTTCGTCGGACCTCGAGCAGCCCACCACTGTCGAACGGTATGGCTGTCGCTTTCGACCTGACGATACCATCCTCTCCGCATCAAACCCGATGCAACCTCGAGCTACCCACCACCATGCAGCTACAGCTGTCATCATCAAGCTCCACTTATAAAAAGGACCCTCCAGATATGCTAACTCTAAGCTCTAAGCTCTAAACTCTCCTCCCCTTCTCTAAGCTCTATGGAACTCATTCTCGAGCACTCCATTCCTGTTGGCCAGAGCTGACTTGATCATCGAAGGATCCTACCAGAGCCACCCCCCATCGGCTCTGGACGAAACTTTATTTTGCAGGTCTCCGACGATGACCTCGTCGGCCTCCACTCCAGTCGAATCTGACGATGATCAGTTTCTGCGTTAACAGATTGGCGCTAGAAGGAGGGCCTCCGAATCTTTGAGGTTCTCTTATTCTTAAAGGAGTGCTCAGCGATGATTTCTCTCTTTTCTCTCTGGAGACCTCTCTTCTTCCTCTCTAGAGTTCTTTCTTGTAGAGAAAATACCTCCTAGGAGAGCTTCGACTTGCCGATCGACGGCCTCCGCGCTAGGTCCATCTGCTCCCATTTCAGTTTTGGCAATCCAGGTTCTATTTGTAGCTGCGGTGGATGTAGAGTAGTTCAACCTGCTCGTTCGATAGGTTTGTGGACTCACGGAGGTGATGCAGGCGGTGTAGGCCATGCAGCAGCCCTCGGTGGTGACTCTACCAGGAAACCTGCCATCGGGATGTCGAAAATCGACCCCAAGAAAGAGTACCTAGGCTAACGTACTCATCGCCCCTGGGAAGAAAAAATAGAGAGTAGAGGATCCATGTTCGGATCATGGTTCTCCTATGAAGAAGACCTTCCCCATTTGTATCCGAAAGCCTCCTAAGATCTGCAACCAAGATGATGCCCTCGATCACAGACTGTGAAAGATGAACCGATGGATTGAAGAGCTCAGCCATATCGCTCTGGCTCATCATGCTGACGTCCACACCGATCATCCTTTCTTCCTTCGAATTATGCAAGAGCCCATCCCACCGAACTTTGAGCTTCTTTAATTTGAAAGCTATGATGAAACTTCTGATCCAGTTGATCATCTAGGGGCCTTCCGGATCATGATGCTACTTCATGGTGCTTCAGACATCATATTGTGCCGAGCCTTCCCATCTACCTTAAAGAGAGTAGCTAAAAATTGATAGTCGATGTTGAAGTCAGGTGCGATCTTCTTCTTTGACCAGATGAGCCATTAGTTCGTGGCCCACTTCATCAGCAACCGACGTCCATGCCGAAATTTGAATTCTCTGATGAATGTCAAGCAGATGCTGGGGGAATCCATTTGGGCTTACGTCACCCAGTCTAACGCCATGGCATTGGAGGTTTGGGACCTAGATCAGTCTGTTGCAATGGCCACGCTTAAGAGCGGCCTTCAGAAGAATGACTTGCTATTCTACCTAGAGAAGAAGTATCCCAGGAACTTTATCGATCTGCTGGCTCGGGCCGAAGGTTATGCCCAGACTGAAGAGGCCTTCAAGGCTAAGGACGATGAAGAAAAATTGAGTGAAGCTCGGTCGCATTCCTAGACTCCCCCTCGGGCCTGGGAGCGTGAAAGTCCCAACAAAGATTTCACTGGAGGGTAGAATGAAGTTCGACTGTGCTCATGACCTCTCCAGTGCAAGCGAGATCGAACTCTCCCTCGAGCTCATCGTCAAGGAAGCCTCGATAAAGGGGCATGAAGTTCTCCCGATGAAAGCTTCATAAGATGGCAGAGTGAAGTTTGGCGCATGCGAGGCCAAACTCTTCCCTCGAGTATGTCATCAAGAAAACCTCCTACAAAGATTTCATAGGAGGTGGAATGAAGTTTGGCCGTGCTCACAACCACCTCAGCACAAGCGAGGCTGAACTCCCCCTCGAGTATGTCTTCAAGGAAGCCCCTACAAAAAATTCATAGGAGGTGGAATGAAGTTCGGGCAAGCAAGGTCGAGCTCCCCCTCAAGCTCGTCATCAAGGCAGTCTCGACAAAGAAGCATGAAGTTCTCTCACAGAAGGTTTCATAGAAAGTTCGACTGCGTTCACAACCTCTCTAGTGCAAGCAAGGTCCGAACTCCTTGAGCTCACCACTAAGAAAAGCCCGACAGAAGGGCGTGAAGAAGTTCTGCTCCCGAAAGGTTCTACGACTATGCCCTCCTCAACGCTCCTCGAGCTCAAATTCTCACGAAAGTTAAGAACCAGCTGCCAAGACCAAAAGGACTACGACCTCCCCCAAACATGCATGATCGAAGTAAGTAATGCCCCTACCATCGCGACCACGTTCACGACATTGAGAAATATATTTAGCTTCAAGACGAAATTAAGGAGCTCATCAGAAAGGGATGGTTGGGTAAATTCTTCTGACGCCAGTCTGATGCAGGAGAAGATCGGCCAAGGGCACTGTCGTAGCCAAAAATGATAAGGAGGTCAGCGTCATCAATGTTACCCCTGGGAGGAGCTTGGGACGTCAGCGATTCATCATCTCCCAATGACAAAGTCAAGAGAAGCTTACTTCAAATTGAGAAGGCCAGCATGAGATAGAGGAGGTCGTCCGACCTGGGCCTTGCTGCCCAAGGAAACCCGGAGGAACAACGACCCCACGATCCTAAAATGGGGATGTGCTACCAGTAACTTCCCCTCGGTAAAATTCTTTCCATTCAATAATATTATTTCTGGATGCAAAAACTATGTGATGATAGAAAAGAAGCAGTCAATAGTTGCCGTGTTAGGAATACGAGGAGAACCTCATCCTAGCACGAGCAGGTCAAAGACCTTTAACCTCAGCTGCAGGAGATAAGATCTCCCCCGAGCGTCCACATCAACCTCGACTGCAGGAGATAAGATCTCCTCCGAAATAACCTTGGCTGCAGGAGATAAGATCTCCCCCAAGGGTCCGGGCCAACTTCGGCTGTAGGAGATAAGATCTCCCCGAGCATCCACATCAATCTCGACCGTAGGAGATAAGATCTCTCTCGAGGCAACCTCGACCACAGGAGATAAGATATCCCCCGAGGGTTCGGGCCAACTTCGATTGTAGAAGATAAGATCTCCTTCGAGGCAAACTCAGCCGTAGAAGATAAGATCTCTTCCGAGTGTCCACATCAACCTCGACCGTAGGAGATAAGATCTCTCCTAAGACAACCTCGGCTGTAGGAGATAAGATCTCCCTCGAGGGTCCGGGCTAACTTCGGCTGCAGGAGATAGGATCTCCCCCAAGGCAAACTCGACTGTAGGAGATAAGATCTCTCCCGAGCGCCCGCATCAACCTCGACCGCAGGAGATAAGATCTCCCCCAAGGCAACCTCGACCGTAGGAGATAAGATCTCTCCCGAGGGTCCAGGCCAACTTTGGCTGCAGGAGATAAGATCTCCTCCGAGGCAAACTCGACCGTAGAAGATAAGATCTTCTCCGAGGCAACCTTGACCGTAGGAGATAAGATCTCCCCCAAGGGTCCGAGCCAACTTCGACCGCAGGAGATAAAATATCTTTCGAGGCAATCTCGGCTGCAGGAGATAAGATCTCCCCCGAGGCAAACTCGACTGTAGGAGATAAGATCTCCTTCGAGCATCCGCATCAACCTCGACTGCAGAAGATAAGATCTCCTTCGAGGCAACCTCAGCTATAGGAGATAAGATATCTCCTGAGCGACCGTGTCAACTTTAGCCAGAGATAAGATCTCTCCCGAGCGACCGCGATAATTTCGGTCAGAGATAAGATCTCTCCCGAGCGACTGAGTCAACCTCGACCAGAGATAAGATCTCTTCCGAGCGACTGTAACTACCTTAGCCCACGATAACCTCGGCTAGAGATAAGATCTCTCTCGAGCGCCCGAGCCAACCTCGACTAGAGATAAGATCGGAGACAATCTCACCCAGAGATGAGATCTCTCTCGAGCAACCATGTCAATCTCGACTAGAGATAAGATCGGAGACAACCTCGCCCAGAGATGAGTTCTCTCTCGAGCGATTGCATCAACCTCGATCAAAGATCAGATCTCTCCTGAGTGCCCGTATTAACCGTAGTTGCAGGAGAGGAGATCTCCCTCGAGTCAGCCTCGACTGCTGAAGACAATATCGCCCCTCCCCCCTGAGGAGCTCAACCCCCGACCTCGATCGCATGAGACGAGATCTACTTCAACCTCGGCTGAAGATGAGATCTCCCCCAGGCTTCAATTTCAATACCAACTTCGACTGAAGATGAGATCTCCCTCCGAGCTTCGATCTGAACCAGCACAGAGCCCAGAGGAGGACTTCGACAGTCACCTTTTCTACACTCCCTTTCTTTGAGTTTCGAACTCAAAAGTGGGGGGACTATTATTGAGGATAAATCTTGCTCTTGTCGAAGTTCAGTTCGATGTTCAATTTGATGTGGTCGATAGCCATGGAAGAGCTTCAGCAGACGGGTCTTGGCCGAACTCCTACAGTCGATCGAACTACTTAGCGGTCAAGCTCCTTCGGACTCCCAGTGGTTGGGCTTTAGCCGAACTCCTCAGCGGCCGAGCTTCAGTCGGACTCCTGCAAGAGCCGAACTCTCTCTATGCCCTTCCAGTCAGATGCCTACGGGAGTCAAACTCCCTCTCAGACATCTCCTTCAGTCGAACTTCTTTAGGAGCCGGACTCCTTCCAGACATCCCCTTCGACTAGACTTCTTCAGGAGCCAAACTCCTCCCAGACATCCCCTTCGATCGAACTTCTTCAAGAGTCAGACTCCTCCTAGACATCTTCTTCAGCCAGTCGAGCTCCTTCCTAACTTTCCAGCGATCGAGCCTTAGCCGCACACCTCCAGCTAGACGCCTATGGGAGTCGAACTCCTTCCGAGCTTCCTCTTCAAGAGTCCGAACTCCTTTGAAATCAATATATGCCGAAGTTCACCAATCAATGCCTATTTTTTGAGAGCCATGACTATTAAAGCTGGATGAACGATCACCATCAGTTTGCCATAGACGATGCTACAAGCGGCTCGTCAGACCTCGAGCAGTCCACCACTGTCAGACGATATGGCTATCGCTTTCGACTTGATGATACCATCCTCTCTGCATCAAATTCGGTGTAGCCTCGAGCGGTCTGCCATCAGGCAGCTGCAACTGTCACCATCAAGCTCCGCTTATAAAAAGAATCCTCCAGATACGCTAACTCTAAGCTCTAAGCTCTAAACTCTCCTCTCCTTCTCTAAGCTCTGTGGAACTCATTTTCGAGCACTCCATTCCTATTGGTAGAGCTGACTTGATCGTCGGAGGATCCTGCCAGAGCCACCCCCCATCGACTTTGAATTTAAACTTTATTTTACAGATCTCCGACGGTGACCTCATTGGCCTCTACTCCAGTCGAGTCCGGCGACGATCAGTTTCTACATCAACAAGTTCATTTAAGGAAGATAAACCTTTTATGATGAATAAGCCAAATAACTATTATTATTTGATAATTTATATACTAATTTCAATCATCTATAATTTAGATGATTAGCTTTATGACATATTTTCTAACACGATTTTTCAATCTCCATTCTCTTATTCCGACCTATCCTACTTTATATAGGACTCCACTACTAAACTCTTTGAGAAATCTTAGATCTTTTCTATTTACTTTCATGGAAGACTGACTTAGGTATCAGAGGATCCACCACTAAAAAATCCCTAGCATGAAGGCTTTTTTATCTTTAGTGATTTTGTAGGACTTGGATTGAGGGATCGACGGAGGATTTGATGTCAGCATCCAATCTGAAGGTCTCGATCGATCATCTTGTGATCATCTCACTCTCCTTTTCCCTCAACTCTAACTCAATGGCCTGAGCTAGCTCAACTCTCCGATGATAATAGATTGGCACTAGAGAAAAGTCCTAGCTCACATTTGAGGTCCTAAGCTTTTCTCTCCTCATCATCCAAACATGAAGAACAAGAAGATCATGGTGACATCTTCTACCACCCTTTTGGAGGTATCTATGGAACCTGCCAATCCTGACCAAGATCATCGGGATCTCAATGTTCTAGAGGCATGACCACCCCAGCCATCACCTCCAAGTAGTTTCAATAGCTCTTGCAGTAGGTCCAAGCACTAATTGTCATAGTGCATGGCCTACAACAGTCAACTCATCAGCTTGTTTTGATACTTAGTGATCATCCAGCCCTGATATACCATGATCTTCCTCCTCCCTTGAGGAGTCTAAGGCAAAGAAATCAGTCTCACGCCACCAACCGAGAAGAAATTCCCCAAGTCTTTGGATCTACCTATCGGAGCCCCGAGCGAGCTTTGCTTCATCATCACCCTTGCCCTAAGGATAGTGAATAAGGTAAACAATATGAACCCGCTTATTCTTCTCTTTTACTCTCTTCTTTCTCATAGGATTCGTCTGTGAGCGGATCTGCAAGATGCCAGCTCTAGAGGAGGCTCGAGCGGTAAGATGAGCTAGATTGAAAGATTCAATAGGTGGACCACTATCTTGAGATCCTTTGTTAGCACAAGTTGGCTCTAGTGGGAGGGCCCTTATTCACTACTGACCCTTCCTTTGTAGAGCACATTATGAGGGAGCCGATCCCTCGCTGCTTTAAGGCACTATTTATAGGAGTCTACGATGGCACCACTGACCCTTATGACCACTTGAGAGCTTCAAAATCCTCATGATGCTGCAAGGTGCCTCGGATGCACTGCTGTACAAGTCCTTTCGTACCAGTCTTTCGGATGCTACTCGAGTCTGATACACCAAGCTTCAGCTAACTCCATCCACTCTTTTGAGAAGTTTAGTCATCAGTTCACTGCTCTATTTCAAAGTAGAAGAAAGTCAAGAAAGAATACTAATGCCCTCTTCTTCATCAAGTAGAAGGATGGAGAATTCCTTCAAAGCTATATGAGTTGCTTCAATAAGGCCATATTGGAAGTCTGTGACCTAGATCACTCATTTGTATTGTCAGTCCTCAAGAAAGGACCGAAGGCAAATAGTTTTTACTTCTCCTTCTTGAAGAAGTTTTCTTGTGACTTCTCTGAACTCCTTGCTTGAGCCGACAAATACATTGATGGTGAGGAGTGGATGGTGGAAAAATGGAGGAAGAAGATGGAGCAAAAGTAGGCTAGAGAGGATCATCCTGCTCCCTAGCCAAAGAAGCAAAAGTACAATAAGAAACCTCCTCATCGATCTCAGAGTCCTTGGCATTTTGAGGACTTCATGCCTCTGAATTCTTCTCGAAGGCAAATCCTTATAAAAATCAAGAACTAGGACATCCTTCAATGCTCTAGGAAGATGAGCTAGCGGTTCCAGCATGATCGATCAAAGTATTGCCACTTTCATCGAAATCATGATTATAACGCTGAAGACTACTTTTAGCTCAAGAAGAAAATAGAAGCCCTCATCCAGCAAGACTACTTATGGGACTTCATTAGCTGCTCAAAGGATGTCGAGGTCTTAGGCCATGAAGTTCAGCCTGTGCTTGAGCCTTCGGTTGACAATTGATCCATTGTCGAAGTTATTTACACTATTATGGGAGGACCCACAACTGGAGGCGAGAGCTCATCCACAAGGAAGGCTTATACCCATGTAGCTTGGATGGGAGCCCCTATATCGAAGAGGTAGAGGTCAGACGAAGTCATCTCCTTTTCGGATGCCGTTGCTAAAGGGATCCAAACCTCTCATAATGATGCCATTGTTGTTTCCATGACCATTCTAAATTTTGATGTAAAATGAATTTTGATGGATAATAGAAGCTCTGCAAACATCTTGTTTTATGATTTCTTTTGTAACATGAATCTGACTATGGACCGGCTCTGAAGGATCAATTCTTTTTTGGTTGATTTTTCGAATGACATCATCTTTATTGAGGGCATTGTAATCTTGTCTGTGACCGCAAGACAAGCTTTGAGGTAAGCCACGATCATGCTTGACTTCTTAGTAGTAAAGATGGCCTTGGTCTACAATGCAATCTTGAGAAGGCCTAACTTGAATGCCCTTCGAGCCATCATCTCAACTTACCATATATTGGTAAGGTTCCCTATTGCCCAAGGCATACGTGAGCTTTAAGGCAATCAGGCTTTGGCAAGGCACTTCTATATCACTTCTGTCAAGGGTGAGAAGCCAAGAGAGGCCATGCTAATTGAAAGCTTTGATGCCTGCGATGAAGGAAAGCAATAGTGCAGGAAGCTAGTTGAGTAGCTTATCTCGATCCCCCTGTATGAGTTTGATTCAAGCAGAATGGTCCAAATTAGATCATAGCAAGATGAAGCTTCTTGGGTTGGGCTCCTCAACTTCTTGCAAACAAATGCTAATGTTTTTGTGTGGTCGATCAAGGACATGCCTGGCATCAACCCAAAGGTCATGACACACTATCTGCATGTTGATCTACTGTATTGATCGATGCAGTAGAAGAAGAGGAGCTTTGCCTCTAAGAACCAACAAGCCATCAAGCAGGAGCCTACTAATTGGTTTCATATGTGAGGTGGATTATCCTAAGTGGTTGAAAAATATTGTCCTCATCAAAAAGGCAAATAGTACTATAATAAAAATAGTTTATAGTGATGAAATTTTAGTAACACGCAAAAAAGAGTGTTACTATAAATACTCTCTAGTAATAAGTTTAAAAAACATCAAAAAAAGATATATAATATTTTGGCACTTTGTCAAGAGTTTTACTAAAAGTTATAATATAGTGACAATATTTTATAACTATCATAAGAAATTATATTCTATTATAAAAATTTCAAAAATTATCATAGAAAATTTATAATATTATGATGGTTAGTTATAGATATTACTAAAATTTATAATGTTATTATGGTATCATATAAGAATAATATTTTATAGTTAAATAGAATCTAATTGGTAATATTTATACTTCTATTATTAAATATTAATTATTTATCAATGAAATAAATTTTATTCTTTATATATCATTATATAATTAATAGTTTTTATTACTAATTATTTATAACTTATTTTTATGATAAATTAGTATCATTGCAAGCTAATTTGGATTTTTTGTGATGATAATATTTAATCACTAAATATATATTTAAACTTGGATAAATTATAAAAACTTTCTTAAGTTTAGATGTAAATTACACTTATACCCAGAAGTTTAAAAAGTATACCATTATATCTTTGAGATTTATTTTTAATCTACAGTTTAACTCATATGGAGGAAGATTTTTGTAGGTTAAAAATAAACTTCAAAGATATAATGGTATATTTTTCAAACTTCTGGGTGTAAGTATAATTTATACTTAAACTCAAAAAATTTGGATAATTTACCCTTTTAACTTTATAGAAAAAGATATTTCATATATTTAATAAATTTTAAAATTAATTTGATTTCAACTATATGAGTCAAGATTGTTTAATAATTCAATAAAAATAAATCTTGGTATAAAATCCACTATCAGTATTGAATGCACAATGTCACAATCACGTAATAATCAATGATGTAATTACTAAAAAATCTATATGAAAATAAATTTAACTAAAAATTTGGATCCGATCCAATCTAATTTATATTAAAATGTATACAAAAAATTTAAAAATTACTTATATAAAATAATATAAAGATTTAAAATATTATATATTAAATATCATTACTTTTACTTATAGTATAAATAAAAGAAATCATGAATTATTTGCTTTTAAAGAACATTAGAAAAAAAAATTATGATTATAGAAAAATGTTATAATTATTTATATTTTAAGATATTTTAAATAATAAGATTTTTAAAATATTATAAAGAATAAAATAAAATAATTTATTTCTTAATTTTCTTTCAAAAAGGAGAGAGTTCCACTAGCTTTACTAGCTGAACAAGTTAGCATATATTGATTGTGCATAATACATCATGATCTGTAATCTATATATTTAGCTCAGCTTGACAAACAAAAGCTAATGCAAAATATATTAATTGTATGATACAAGATACCAAAGGAAAGGAGAGCCATATCTTTCTATTCCATTATTAAATATTTTATTTTTTGATTTTCATGAATATACTTATATTTGTTTAATTTATCCGATCCGATTTATTTAAGAAAAAAAAGGAGAAAAAAAAAAAGAGGAATGAGAGTCCTCTGTTGTGCACGTGGTGGTAGGTAGAAAGCAACAAGCGGCATTGTGTGGTCCAATGGCTGGCTCCTCCCAAGATCAGACGTCCATTCCAAGCAGAAAGTCTTGCAACATAATATAACGGCGCTAAAGGAAAAAAAGGAGGTGGTGGCTTGAGGATTCCTTGGCCACCCCACGCGCACTCGATGGCTACTAACACCCTCTCCCTTTCGACACACACTGCCATCCCCCCCACCCCCCACCCCCGCCTACCCCAAACCCCTCCTATTTATTTGTCCCTCCTTTCATCTCCTTAATTTACATTTGTTTATATATATATATATAAAAGCTTCTCTCTCCTACCACATATTCTAATATCCTTCCCGTGTACTAGGCGAGTCCCACATCAACCAAACTCATCTTATCTCTCTCTCTCTCTCTCGCTCTCCCCCCGTACTTTTTCCGGTGAGCGTTATTCCCAACATGCCATGTGATGCTAAGTACTTGTGTTAATGAATGGTCCATTGCATAACTACTGCACCAGGAATATTGCAGACCGTAGTAGTTTTTAGTGCTGTTTAGTGTGCATATGTTCATTATGGGACTTAAGTTTTATGACATATTTACAAAGTTTTTGTTTCTTCTTCATGTTAAAAGATCAACAAAACTTTAATTTGTAGGATATATTGACTTCCATGTGTGACACTTCATGTGCACCAGGATTTGTTGCCTTCGTTCTCTTGCACACAAATTCTAGCATGCGGCTGATGTTTCTCACGTTCCAAATATAGGCTAGGATAAATATTATGTTTCTTTTTTATCAAAAAAAAAAAAATTTAAGTTCCTTCTCAATTTCTACTTTCTTCTCTGATTATGAGAAATCTTTTTCAGAACTAAAAGCAATTTTTGGCTAATGCGGCATATCCATATTGTATATATCCACCATCGCTTGTTCCGCTTAGCATTTAGGTGTGTAGGGGGTGGTGGATGTGAAAGCACCACAGACCATGGAGTGCACTCAAAGAAACATGGTCATGCTTCAGCCTTAAAAGTCAATTCTTCCGACTACTTTCTCTTTTTTTTTTTCTTTTTTTTGAGGAAATTCCGTCTAATTTCTGTCAAAGCATTTTATATATACGGTGCCCAAAAGGATTGCGAGAGATACTATCAAAGATGACAAGAAAATTAGAAATTTTTAAGAGAAAACAAATTATATAATTGGTAGGATAATGTATCATCAGTTATCTTGATATGGGCTTTTTGAAGGAAACTTGATGACATGGTGCAGTTGGGTCCTTTTCTCATGAGTGCTTTTTAATGCTTTAGAGATTTCTAAGATCTTCTGCTGTGGTTGTAAAGTCTTGTGGGCCCCACTTTACGACCTTTCTCCCACTATCTAACTTGCGGATGTCAGGGTTTCTTCCGGCGAAATGGCAATGGAGTTCGAAACTTGCGTCCCGCCCGGCTTCAGGTTCCATCCCACAGAGGAAGAACTTGTGGGGTATTACCTAGCAAGGAAGGTTGCTTCGCAGAAGATTGACATAGAGGTTATTGGAGACGTCGATCTGTACCGAATAGAGCCATGGGATCTCCAAGGTTGGTGGTATTCTTGGAGAAAAATATAGAATGATTCTGATAATACTTATTTATGATTGCCTTGTTTATTTTTTGAGTGCTTCTAATAGATAGGTGCAAGTATGGTAATGAAGAACAAGCTGAATGGTACTTCTTCAGCTATAAAGATAGAAAGTACCCAAGTGGAACACGCACCAATAGAGCCACTGCAGCTGGATTTTGGAAGGCAACCGGCCGAGACAAGCCAGTACTGTCAAAATCTAGAGTTATAGGGATGAGGAAGACCCTTGTGTTCTATAAAGGCCGCGCTCCAAATGGGAGGAAAACTGATTGGATCATTCATGAGTATCGTCTTCAATCAAAGGAACATGGACTGATTCAGGCAAGTGACCCTTTTTTCTCGTATGTATCATGGGAATACAACCATCATCACGCTTGACATGCGTTTCAAATCCATATTAGTTTTCTTTTTTTGTTTTTTTGAATTGACTTCTGTAAAATTAAGGTTTTAAGTAACACGTATGCCGGGATGTGTCTGAATGAATTCATATTCAAGAATACCCAAACACATAAAAGTTTCTCCTTTTTTTAGGGTAAGAACTCAATACAGACAAGTTAAACAGCATTTAACCTCTTCAAGTTGTTGGCCCAGGAACCGTTCAATTATTCTCTGGAATCTTCTATATATTCCTCTAGTAAATATGGCAACATCATCATCATCATCATCATCATCATCATCTGTCAAAAATACTATTTCTATATTCTCACACCTCTTAAATTTGAAATTTTGAATTGCAGGAAGAAGGATGGGTTGTATGCCGAGCATTTAGAAAACCTAGTCCCAATCAAAGGCAATTCTGCAATCCCATTGATGCCCAATTTCGACTAGAATCACTTGTCAACAATACTAGTCCAAACCGTTTCATGGAATCCTATCCAGGAGGCAATCTCCAAGAGAAACCCACTGGGTGTGGGGGAGAACTTGAGTCAAAGAACACTCTCCCCAGCCATGTTCTTGAGCTTCCGACCCTAGACAGTCCAAGGTTATCGACAAGTTTGTCCGCTAAGGAATTCTTTGAACCTAATGTTGTGGGTGACGAAGAGCATGATGCCAACAGAAGTGACTGTGAGGGGCAACTACTAGATTGGAAGGTCTTGGACAAGTTGCTCTCATCTCAGTTAAACGAATCAGCTTCTTCAAGTATGCCAATTGTTCCAGTGAATTATGATGCAGGAGTTCAAAGCCAAGATCATTTCCTTGCATTTTTTGATAGATCATAGTGGAAACAATGGTTATGTTGCTAATAATGTATGGTGGCAAGGTTAAGAGCTACTTGATTTGTAGCTATTATTACATTTCAAGTACTAAGTAGAGGAGCTCATTTCAAGTTGTCTGGAGGTAGCCTTCTTAGGTTGAATTTGTTGTGCGTTATTGTGAGTTGTTCTTTAGTAAATAAGTACTGTTAAATATGAAAAAGAAAAATCATCCGAAAATGTGTTGATCCCCACCCCCCTCCCCCTTCTCTGTGTATGTGTGCATGCGGGTGCATGGGTGAATATATGGTAGTTATAACACAATATCTACCATAAGCTAAAAGATTCTTCAAAAATGCTGAAATCCTCTCGTTTCTGGTACATGACCACTACGTGCTGCCGCTGCAATCTGAATACAAGGGATCTCATAATTGATTCGCTATTGCAATATGACACCTTACCTAATTGTCAGATATTTTGAGGATGTAACGAGCTGTCTTGAAAGCATAAGCAAAATTAGCTAACGTCTGTTTCATCTATGTTCAAAACTTATAGAGATTCTACGAATTTTTTATCCCATGTCAAGGTCAAAATCCTCACCCATACAAGCAGTCCTTTCGCATCAATAACGTTCTCTTTGGTTCTTATCTTCTCTCAGCTTTCTATTCCAACAAGTTACTTGAACCCCTTTGATTAGTTGACTCAATTTCATCAGACATGCTTCACACAATCAGGGCATTCCCATACGAGTCCTCAGTTTTTTCTTCATTACACTTTCTCCATTGTATCTCCATTTGTTTGTTTATTGCATCACAAATGCCTTTCTTACCTCCTTTTGTATGACATCTTGACTCATAAACCACTGTTAAATTACATTTCTCCATTTTGTGTCTCCAGCTGTTTGTTTATGCCAGCACATATGCCTTTTTCCTCCTTTTTGTATGATATCTTGACTCATAAAAAAACCACTATTAGATTACCATTGTCTTATAAAAGAAGTTAATAGAAATATACAAAATCTTCAAAAATATTTATATTTCACGTATCCTGCTTCAGTACTTTCAGTCAAGACTTCAACTATCCTTCTAAAAACAAAGTCCTGCATGTGAGATTGCATGAGATTTTCATTTATATAGAACGGAAGAAAGGATAATGTCCAATATCTTCTTGATTGCAGGGGGAAAGTGTAATGTTTAACACATGTCTAGAATCTAAATTTGTTTAGAGTGCATGCCTTTATTAGATCTTAGGTACACTGTAGTAACCTTGTTGACCTATATATATATATATATATATATATATATATATATAGATCTTGCTTTTCCACTCTATTTTCTAATTCCGGTTGTTAATTCAAGTAATCAACAACCTATTGATTAGTCAGTAAGCAACGTGCGGATGCAACCTAGGTAATGATGGTAGTCTTGCATACCATACTCATCAAATAAAGATAATTCCTTATGATAGCATTGTGTTATTGGAGTAAAGCTTTAGACACCCACTTGAGTGGTCTACCCATTCGCAAGGAGGTTGCACTATTTGATCCTATTTTCACCATTGTCCTGTGTTGTTTGTTGTTCTCTTTTTTAAAATGTTAATAGCACATGCTAAATTATGGAAGCAGTCATGTTGACATTCTGATCCAAAGATCTTGGTATGACATGATAGGTTTAGCTAGCTACTTGGAGAGTGATTTCCTTCACTATCATTGCAACGATTACTTACCAATCAACCAATGGTAAATGCTCAAGTTTTTTACTTTAAGTTGTCAGTTAGACTATATAATCATAACAAGCTTAAGATTCTTGTCAAAGGGATTGATTCTGATGCAATGGGCCGGTCGTGATCATGAAGAGAAACTTTGATGCTGATCAGCTGAAACACCTGCATGCTGCAATTTACCTCCATGGAGCATGATTAGGGTGTCACGGTCCACTAACTATGATGGCAAGCTCAAAGACAGCCGGAGGGCAGTAAGTGAAGCTCATTCTCTATAAGTGAAGAGTTTGGAATTGCCATCATCCGAGCAATCATCACTGTCAGATAATATGAGTTTTGGACCATGAAGTTGTTCTCCTCAAGGATTTTAAGTCGAAATTAATGATCATGATTCAAGGTATTCCTGCTCTAATTAATGGTGGAAATTACCTGATATAATCAAAGGCAAACAACATGAGATATGACTCCTATCCGTTTAGTCTAGACTTATGGACCATGGTTTTACCACCACTCACATGGCAACTAAGACGTATATGAAATGAATTAAAGTTCCGTAAGGAACTCAAGAGGTGAAGTTGGCCCTTGTTATGGCCAGCACAAAGTCCAATCCTTACAGAAGTCGGCAGTTAAGTGTTGAATTAGTTCTCAGAACCTTCTTTATGCTAGTATATATAACAGTAGGGATGCATCTGGACCTAAACCTGAATGGCTTCTCTTTCCTTAGTTGTAGGACAGAATAAAAGAGATTGCAATATAAGAATTGCATTTTCGTAGTTTACGAGCTATTATTCCTCGATGATTTTAGTCTACCATGCGTTGGCTTATCAATATAAGAACTGCATTTTCGCAGTTTACGAGCTATTATTCCTTGATGATTTTAGTCTACCATGCGTTGGCTTATCAATATAAGAACTGCATTTTCGCAGTTTACGAGCTATTATTCCTTGATGATTTTAGTCTACCATGCATTGGCTTATCCAATATGTCATTGTGTTTGAACCCAGAGCTGGGTGGCCTAGGAAAATGAAAAGTTTTGCAATAAAAATCTCATTTTTACATTTGACATGGTAACCTTAATGATTTTAGTTTAACGTGCTTTGGTTTGTTCAATTTGTCATTGTAAAGATTAAATGGGAATTGCGTGTAAGCTAGATAGGGTGGTCTTGCTAAGCAGGTCTATGTGGCTTTCTAGAATTTTAAAGGTTGGCATTGTGGTTCATTGCAATGATGTAATATTGGAATGTAACTACAAGACCTTCAGGAAATCATTGTCACCATATTTACGCAAGTTGTTTTTCTTTTCTTTTTTTTTTTTTTTCTTTCTTTTTTTTTTTTGTATTGAGAATATTGGAAGAGACAGATTGGATCATTGAAGCCAATTATTTGCAACTCAATTTGTTTTGGGATCTGATGAGGAGATAAACTTGGGTATCCTCCATTTTTTTTGTTTGTGCTCGAAAAACTTGGGTATCTGCTGAGCGAAGCTGGACACAAACCAGGCTAACAATGACGGCCTTGCATGTTCTGTGCCCAACCCAACCTAGACCACCAGCTGATATTTTTTGAATTGGAGTGGGGCTCGGATACTATACTCCGAGGGAAAATTCTTTGCTCATTATAGGCGGTAAGCTTCTATGTTCACTACCTACGGTGATTGGCTCACACATAGATTTGAGCAGAAATTTTTATTTTTTTAATGAAATGCCATGCAAGCCCGTGCATGAGCCAATCATCACGGACAATGAACATTGAAGCTCATTATCTATGGTGAGCAAAATATTTTCTATACTCTAGACTCGAGAAAAATAACCCAAATGTTGCAGTTATGGGCTCTTATATGGTATGGCTTTATTATTATTATTTTTCTTAAATGCCTGATGTAGGTGTAACTGAATCTCCGCCATGCGCTCACGAAGGTAAAACTAGTCAATCCCCAAATATAACAGCTCTGCCAATTTCAAAATAATTTGAATAAAGCAGGGGCAAACGGGGATTCGTGGCAGGTGGCACGTGAGCAATGCTGAGCAAAGCACGATTGGATTCTGCAAACTAAATTCCATCCTTTTTTTTCTTTTTTCTTTTCACAATCTGATCCATATTTAATCTTTTTTTGGATAAAATTAGCTATACATATAATTAACAGTATTGTTGCTTAGAATTGTTAGCTTCGAGAGTGGAGAGATCGATCTTGTGCAGGAATGTTGGAGTATCCTATAAAATAAAATTTGATCTGGAGAATTTAACAATAGCAAGAGTCCTCCAATGCTCAGGTTAGTAGAGAATGAAGAAGCAACAATGGATTCTCTGAGAGAGATTTTTTTCTTACCTTGGGGCTTTTGATATTTGTAAAAGAAATACTTCACGAACGTTACGCTGTTCTGCTAATTCCGAGCCACTAATCATGTTATTATGAGATTAAAACTATTTTCTTAGAGTGGAGGGCTGTTATTAGCATGATCAGGATGCCTTATCTACTCCCATGAGTTCAGACGGAGTGGAAAATAGCTTGATTGTGGCTAAATTGCAATTGGATCATTGTTTATCCGCAAAGAAAATTCTCAAATATACTGAAGAGCTATTCGTTCGAGATGATCTAAGAGGTCTGAGTGCTGAACACGCTGTTGTCAGAAAGAAGAGCTCAGAAGCATGCTTCTGTCCATCTTGTGGGTCGGCAAGTATGTAGTCTCTTTATCTTGGTATGCTGATGTCTCTATATCGGTCCGAGGTATTTTGATCATTAATTGGATCAATTCGAGGTGTTCACGTTACTACTGTAATACTATCCTCTAGTGCTGAATCTAAGAATCAGATGAAAGAACTATTCCTCAAGTGATGCCTCAGATCGAACAGCATATTTTTTTATTTTTAGTTGTACTTCTAGCATTTAATGACCGATGACGTCAGTTCATGGCATGGGCTATTGGAAGCGATCGTAGTCGAGGGAACCATTCGATTATTAATTCTTTTGAGAGAATAATTCGAGAGGCGCCTTTTAATCTTCATCTTCCCTCTTTTAAATACTCTTGGGAGGTGAGTGAAGAAAGCAAGTATAACAGCAACACTTTCTTCTACTTGAAATTTTTTGCACAAACTTTGAGAGCAAGATGGATCCCGTAATGGTGAAGATGTTGCAGTTATCTTCGGCTCGAAGGAGACAAGCTAGGGCTTTGTCTGCCTAATCTTAAGCTTCTAGAAGTACTATCGCTAGGATTTCGGATGTTGCTCCTCTGGTTGCGCCACTTCCTGATCTGACGAATAAGAGGGACAAAATGTTAAAAAATGTATTCTAAAGCCAATCATCTAGATTGTAGATGGTTGAGCTGATTGTAAATATACTTAAATTATTATAATAAATAAAATTATTATTTTGATATTTTCATCATTTTTGTATATCTTCTTGTAATGAACTCTTCTGTCATAAAGTTCTTAGGACTATTTAGACTCAACAAAGGAGAATTTATCATTTAGTCCTTAAATTTGTTTGTGACCAAATGACACATTGTTACTTAGGACGACAACATATCGAGTGTAGGTTATTGTGTACCATATGCATTGGTTGTCCTCTTAACCAAGGAGTACGATGTACTGGTATGGCATGCAGATGAAGTGTAGAGATATATTTCACTGAACATGATCCAACTATGTAGCTCTTTGCTATCAAGAGTTGCTCGCAAAGAATATAGGTATAAGTGTCCCTTAGACCAGAGATCATCACGGTGACTTGCAAGTAACTCACTATACTTAGGTGTCGAAGTATCTGAATTTCTAATTCAGTGATAGAAGGTTACTGGACGCAGTTAAGTACTTATTTTGTCAGTGCATGAGTCAAGATGGGATTGACTCCTCTAATTGTTGGAGCAGATGTATCACTGTATTTCAATTTAGCAAAATCTCGATTGGAATAGTCCATTCGATGATAGTTAAATCCTAGATCATCTTTTGAGCATTGAGGTCAAGGGAATGAATTATACGATAATCATATGCCATAGGTGCGTCGATATTGTATTGTAACTATTCGATCTATCCGGACATCGGGTATCATTGTATCGATTAGTATAAAAAATTGGTTCCTGTGCTACCAGCTTAGGATTCAAACCTATAGGATCACACACAATAGAAGTTTCTATCTGATTTGATGGCTAATCTAGAGTTTCAATGATCTGAGACTCTATGGTCAAGAGTCCCACTGGATTGAAACTCTGTGACTAGGAGTCCCACTGGTTTGAGACTCTACATTTATGGATCTCACTAGATTGAGACTCTAAGTTCTACTTATCTGAAACTCTCTAATCAAGAGTCTCATTGGTGTAGGATTTTGTGATCATGAGTTTCATTTATTTGGGACATTGAGTTAAAGAGTTCAACTGGTTTAGGACCCTTCGACCAAGAGTTTCATGCTAATGCAACTTTATTGTCCAGACATCCATCCAATTGGAACTCTGATATTATTAGAGGATTAATTAATAATTTGATTGCTGATTAGCTTAATTTGATTGAGCGATGAGGTTTCGATGAAATTTGATTGAATTAATTCAATTGGATTTGATCCAAAGATGACCTAATCGTTAAGAAAAATTTGATCCTGATTTGATTAGAACTTGGTCCTAATTAATTTTTAATTTGATTAAAATTTTATTGGATTGGGATAAGCCTAATTTGATTGGATTTAACCTAGTCTAATTGGTTCTAGATTAATTAGTTTGGTTGAAACTAATTTGAAAGAGTCAAATAAGGTTTGAATTTAAACTCTACCATGCACCCATCACCTTTGAATTTTCCATACCCTTTCTCCACGCACATTTATTTTTGCATGAGAGTTTCCCATGCCAGAAAGAGTTGTGCATCCTCTCTTATTTTCTTTTGACCTGGTCCAAGGGTTGGACTAGTTCAAACTTGACTTAAATTTTGAATTTGAGTTGTTGGGAGATTGGAACAAATTCAAACTCCCTATCATTATCCTTTATCCAAGCCCTCTACTAACTCATTTTTGATTTTTTCTAGGCATGAGCATGTAGAAGGAGAGTCCTATGCATCAAACATGTGGTTTGTGCAATGAAAATGGATAGAGGGTGATTTGAATTTGAATTCAATTGATTGGTTGAAACTAGTTCAACCAATGCCTCTTATCCACTCCCACACATATAATTCATTATTGTCGATCATTTAAAAGTCTATTTTTTACATGGATTTATATGTTGGGATAAACTATCCTCTCTTGAATCGGTGTGGCCATTGATGATTAGCCAAGCAACAAGAAACAATCTTCTAGGATCAATGCGGAAGCAAAATAATGGATTCAAGAAAAAAAAGAGAAAGAGAGCATAAGAGTTTTCAGGAAGAAAAGAGTTTTATTCAATGAATTCAGCATCATATAAAATCTTGACCTATTTTCAGTATTTATACTTTACAAAAGGATCAAGCCCCAAGCTCATAGAAAAACTTTTCAAAATTCAAACATTCCACGTACATAAAATAAATCCACAAAAATTGAACTAGCTTAGTTTCAGACTGAGCTGGCTAACTTGCGATTGGATCAGCTCAGTTTGAGACTGAGCTGATCCAGTTGTATACCGTGCCAATAGCCCAAAAATATTGCTTTATATTTAAATTTTTCTTTGAGACATAGCCGACCTAGTTCTGGACTGAACTGGCCCAGTTCCTAACTTAGTCGGCTCAATTTCAGGATGAGCCGGTCTAGTTTCTGAACTTTGCTATTTGAATTGATTTTTCTTTCGGCTTGCTTCCATCTTTTCATAATCTGTCTTCTCATATTTTCAAGACTTGGGAGCACCATTTTTGAGCTCACATTCTCCATCTTGATGCTTCCAAGTCCTTACGAACTTATCTCTTCTCAGCAAATCCATCCTTACCACACACATCTGAAAGCTATCTTTGGAGAGTACCTTCATGAGTACATCAGACTGATTCTCCTTGGTATGGACCTTCATCAATTTCACTCCACCTTCCTCCATCAGCTCTTTGATCCTGTGGTACCTCACGTCTATATGTTTTGTGCATGTATGATAGACTGGGTTCTGTGCCAACAATAGAGTACTTTGACTATCACTAAATAGTGTAACCTTGTTCTGCTCCACCCCCAACTCAACAAGCAATCTTCTAAGCCAAAAGAGCTTCCTTTGTAGCCTCCGTTATTCCAATATACTCAATCTCTATGGTAGATAAGGCCGTAATTAGTTGAAGGATTGATCTTCAAGACACCGGTCCACCAAACACATAGAAGAGGTATCTAGTAGTAAACCTCCTTGTATCAAGATCTCCTGCATAATTTGCATTTACAAATCCTTCCAAAGGACTCGAACCTCCATCTTTAAATCCTCCTAGCTGTCCATCAAATACCAAACCATAATTTCTTGCTCCATGTAGATATCATAATATCCATTTCAATGCTTTCCAATGTTCCTTCCCAAGGTTAGCCATGTATCTACTAACCATGCTTACTACATGCGCTATATCTAGTCTACAACACACTATAGTGTATATCACACTGTCTATAATATTCACATAAGAAATTTTTTCCATGTATTTGAAGAAAATCGAGCAAAATTTTTAGCATGTATTTTTAAAATATTTTTTAAAATTAAAATAATGAAAACTAAAATTAATCAAATATTAATCTACCGCATACATTGATCTAATAAATTTAAATCCTACTCAAGATCTAGGTATGCTAATATGTAATTTAAAATTTAAATGAGATCAATCAGCAAATCGAATCTGCTGATCGATACGAGTTCAGAACTCGATACATGTGCGTGGGTAGCTGATCTCCATAATTTGAATCCATTAAAAGAAGCTGTGGTATTATGCTATAGCCGCACACTTATTTGGCCTCTACAGTTGATCCACACGGAGCTCTTGGTCCCGACCAGCTCCATCGGAGTGCTAGCTCCTCATCGGAGCCTTTGATGGCTGATCGTGATCGATCCAATTGATCATCTTCTTTTTAATTTTTTAAATACTCCAAAAAATTAGAACATGGAGTATGGAGGATGATGAGTTGGTGTCTTAAGTTTGGTGGCAATTCGATAATCATAGCACTCGATCTCTCCATCCGAACCCAGGGTCCCAACTTTAGGGTTTTGAACACTCATAAAAACATTATGCTTGAAAATCCTCTCACGCTTTCCTTGTAAGTAATTTTACTATGAAACTAATTTTCATGGATATGGGACTTTCCTTTCTATGCACACCACACCTAGATCCCTTCTAAAGTGGGTGACTAGTAGAAGAAAAATTAGGTGAATGTGAGAAGATGAAATGGCGCAGGTAAAATATCATCCTGGACTTTTCCACGCCCAAACTTGCACCCTTCTCAATTTTTCTCTCTTTAAGAAACCCTCCCATGCACCTCCACAGATAACTCTCGTAACCCTTTGCATGCATAAAAAAAAAAAAGTCACATTTTTATTGGCATGCATTCGATGGAAAAACTGCATGGAAAGGATAAGGTATGGAGGTTGAACTTGTTTCAACCTCCTTACAAAATTTGAATTCAAATTCAAACAAATTTGTTTCCAACACTTATCCCAGAGGGTGATGAGCAAAAGGACTCTCCTTATGCTTGCCCTTAATCTAAAATTGCCCAAAAAAAAATGTGATAAAAACATGGCAATGTGGGAAAGGATAAGAAAGGGAGAGATGAGTTCAAAACTCAAACCATCTTAGTTGAATTCAAAATTCAACTAACTTTGAATCAGTCCAATCTTTGGACCAAGTCAAATAGAGATAGAAAAGAGGGTGCAGATACCTCTCAGGCATGGGAAACTCTCACATGACTTCATAATTCACATGAAGAATGGTGAGGGTCAAAACAAAGTGGCACAGGGAGAAACATCATTTGAAATTCAAACTTATTTGACTTGCTCAAATTTGTTTCAACCAAACTAATTTAACTAGACCATATTAGATAGGTCAAACCTAATCAAATTAGGCTTAACCCAAATCAATAAACTTTTAATCAAATTAAAAATTAATTAGATCTAGCTTCTAATCAAATTAGGGTCAAATCTTTCATAGCGATTAGGTCATCTCATAACCTGATCAGATCAAATCTAATCGAATCAAATTCAATTTGACTTGATCAAATTTTCATCGCTCTATCAAATTAAGCTAATCAATAATCAAATTGCTAATTAATCCTTCAAAAATATTAGAGTCTTAATCGGATGGGTATCCGGACAATAGAGTCCCATTAATATGAAACTCCTAAAGAGTCCCAATCTAGTGGGACTTTTGAACCCATTGTCCCAAACGAATGAAACTCGCAATCATAGAATTCCAAACTAGTGGAACTTTTCATCAAAGAGTTTTAGTCAAATAAGACTCTGAGTCCTAGTCCAGTGGGACCCATAAAGATAGAGTCCCAGTCTAGTGAAACTTTTGAGCACAGAATCCCAGTCCAGTAGAACTCTTGACCATAGTATCTTAGATCATCAGGACTCATGATCAGCCATCAGATTAGATAGAAACTCCTTATGTGTGTGGCCCTAGAGGTTCGATTTCTAAGCTGATAGTACAAGAACTGATTTTCTGTATCAATCGATGTGATCATCTAGCAATGATATCCGATGTCCGGATAAATCAAAAAATCATAATGCAACAATGACGAATCTATGGCATTTGGTTATCATATAATTCATCCTCTTAATCTCGATGCTCAAAGGATGATCTAAGGTTTACTGCCAACTCTAAAAATTTATCCATATTATATTTTAAAATTCAGTGTCCATCACATGGACCATCCCAGCTGAGGGTTTGCTAAATTAAAATATAGTAATGCACTTGCTTCAATACTTAGAAGGATTAATTCCATCTTGACACACACACCAACTTTACAAGATTTGACTGCATCCAGTAGCCTTCCATCACTGAATTAAAAATTTAGATAGTCCGGTACCTAAGTACAGTGAGTTATTTGTAAGTCACCATGGTGGTCTCAAATCTAAGGGATACTTATATCCATATCCTTCGTGAGTAACTCTTGACAGTAGAGAGCTCCATAATTGGATCATGTTCAGTGAAATGTACCCCTATACTTTACTTGCATGCCATAACAGTATCTCCATACTTCTTGATTAAGAGGACAACCAACACTTATGGCACACAACGATCTACACTCGATACGTTGTCATTCTGAGTAATAATGTATTATTTGGTCGCGAATTAATTTAAGGATTAAATAACAAAACCTCCTTTGTCGAGTCTAAATAGCCTTAAGGAGTTCATCACAGAAGAGTTCATTATAGAAAGATGCACAAAATGATGAAAAAGCTAAAATAATAATTTTATTTATTAATAATTTAAGTATAATTAGATTTAGCTCAATCATCTACAATCTAAATGATTGACTTTAGGATATAATTCCTAATAGTATTCTCTCTCTTCTTCTGATTGAGAGCTTTGTAACTTGGAGAGAGATATATGACTCAATAATGGTGTCTCTGTAGGTTTGACCTTCCCCATCCCAAACCTCTTCAGAACTTTATGGACATATCTTTCTTATGATAAATGAAGCACTCCTTTGTACCTATCTCTGTAAATCTTCATTCCAAGAATTTTCTCAGCTAAACCTAAATCCTTCATCTCAAACTCAAATGATGATATTCTTTTCAGCCTTTTCACAGCTTCCATGCTTCTATTGGCTATAAGCATATCATCTACATACAGTAGTAGGTACAGAGCATCTTTCTCATCTACATCCTTGACATAGATACAACAATCATGTTCACATCTATTGAAACCTAGGCTCAAAACAAAACTATCAAATCTTCAATACCACTGATGAGAGGATTATTTCAAGCCATACAAAGATCTTTTGAGTAAACACACCTTTTCTTCCTGTTCAGTCTCTGTGAAACCATCTGGCTACTTTATGTAGATCCTTTCCTCCAATGTGCCATGAAGGAAGGCCATCTTCACATCCATCTATTCCAACTTCATATTGTACTATGCCATCAGTGATAGCAAAATTCAAATAGATGTATGATGCACCATAGGAGAGAAAATTTTTGTATAGTCAAATTCTTCCCTTTATGAGTATTCCTTTGCTATCAGTCTTGCTTTGAATCTGACTCCACCTTGTTTAGAAGGTGCCTCTTTCTTAGTGAACACCCACTTTGAGCCAATAGATCGAGCACCTTCTAGGAGATCTACCAACTATCATGTTTGATTCTTTTTAAGTGATTCCATCTCCTCCATCATGGCCTACATCCATGAATCATAATTCTCACTCTCCATAGCCTCTGTATAATTTTTTGGATCTCTATTAGCAGTGATGAGTGCATAGGAGATAACCTCATCAATACCATATCTAACTAGTCTCTTGATAGTACACTGGGATTTATGCAAAGCCACTCCCATTGGCACATCTCTATCTAATGTCTGTGGCTGATCTTGCATATCCATCTAAACTGCTGGCACTTCATGCCGATCTTCCATATGAGTATATTTTCTTCTACCCAGCTCCACCTCAATAGGAATACTCCTATATGTGGATTCGAATTGCATGTCATCTATCTCAGACTAGCCACTGCTGTTCACCTTTATCTTTCTAGTTTCATCTATCCCAGACCTCCTCAAGATGCTCTTCTCATCAAAGATAACATCTCTGTTGATCACTGACTTCTGCACTTGAGAGTTTCATAGCAGGTATCCCTTGATTCCTTGTGGATATTCTATAAATGTCATCTTTTGAGGTTTCGGATCCAATTTGCTCCTCTCAATTTTCTCCACATGTGCATAGGTCGGACAATCGAAGACATTCAGATGGCCAAGCTCCACCTTCTTTTCACTCTAGACCTCCTCTGGAATGCATCCGTTCAGCTTATGATGTGGGGATCTATTCATAAGAAAATAAGAAAAAGTTAAGGCATCATCCCAAAAAGATTTCAAAAGTGATGTCTATAGCCTCAAACTTCATACCTTCTCAATCAATGTCCAGTTCATTCTCTCCATGATACCATTCTGCTGGGGAGTCATCTTCACCGTGTAATGGCATGTGATGCCATTTTCCTCACAGTACCTCCTAAACTCCAGGCTAGTATACTTTTCACTATTGTCCAACCTCAGACACTTCACGTATCTTCCTGACTCCTTCTTTACTTCAGCTCTTCAGGCTCTAAACTGGGCAAACACCTCTAATTTTTTGCTAATCAGATAAATCCATACTTTCCTTGAGAAATATCAATAAAAGTGATAAAATACCTTGCCCCACCTTTAGCTAATACAGGAGCTAGTCCTCACACATTCGAGTGTACTAAATCCAGCACTCCTTCACTGTGCTTGGTACTTCTGACAAATTTTATACTATATTATTTGCCAAAGATACATGGCTCACATAAATCTGTGCCCTCCTTCTTTTGGATTGGGATCATACCTCTTCTGCTAAGTTCAGTGAGCCCATGGTCACTCATATGATTCTTCCGATAGTACCACAGTCGATATAAAATCTGCTCCTCCTATGCCATTGCTAACACCTCTGCACTATCATTCACTACCAAGCCTTCCATTCTATAAAGATTGTTGCTCAGTCTTCTACCTCTCATCACCACCAAAGCTTTCTTAGAAAATTTCAGACATCCACTCCCAGTTTGGCTACTAAAAGCATAACCTGCTCCTTCAAGTATCCCAAAGAAATCAAATTCTTTTTCAACTCCGATACATGCCTGATATTTGATAATGTACGAATAATTTTATTATACATTCTCATCCTGATAGAGCCAACTTCAGCTACTTTTCATGGATGATCATCTCCAAGACTAACACTTCCACCATCAGCTTCTTGTAGGTAGCAAACTACTTTCAATGAGAAGTATAGTGGTGCGAGCATGCTGAATCCAATATTCACATAGTATCATACTTTGTAGATCCATCTGATACAACTAACAGATCTTCTCCACTGCTCATAGAAGTTATATCATCTTTCTTACTGGCCTTCCCTTTTTCTGATTTGTAAAGAAAATAATCTCTCCTCAGGTGTCCAGGCTAATGATATTTATAATATTTCAATATTTTTCTCTAATCTTGAGACTTCTACCTGCCCTTCGATTTTTTTCTTGTCTTGTTCTTTAATCTTCCCTATCTTTTATTCACAGCCAAGATCTCAGACTTAGGATCTTCCTTGCAGATCTTCTTTCTTTGTTCATTTGATCTGAGCATATCAACAACCTCTTCATAGTTTAGGATCTCCTTTTCATAGACTAAAATTGTTATGAGACCATCATATGAACCTGGAAGAGAATATAATAACAGCAACGCCTAAGCCTCCTCGTCGATCTTCACATCTAAACTCATCACCTCAGAACACACTTGATTGAACCTTTGGATATGTGCAACAAGATCTTCATCTTCAGGCATTCTCAGACTATACAACTATTTCTTCAACCATAGCTTGTTCGTCATATTCTTCCCTATGTATGTATTCTCTAGTCTCGTCTAGAGTTTCTTTGTCGTAGTCTTTGTGCAAACCTTGGGCAAAATCTGATCATCCAAGCACATTCGGATTGTGCTGAAAGTAATTTTTTCTAACTTTTTCCAATCCTCAACACTGATCTTTTTTGGCCTTTTTCTTGTCAAGATCTTGTAGATCCTCTACTGAACTAATTAGTCTTTTATCCTTTGCTATCATAGGATAAAGTTTTTCTTACCATTGAACTTCTTAAAATTCATCTTGAATCCACTCGATCCCATGACTTCAAATAAGTCAAGAACAGATCCCTAACACCCTTCTTCGATCATACACCAGTAACACTATCCTTCAAAGAAGATCTAAATGTCCTAGATCCTCTTTTCAACCATCCGTATCACCATCCCTCTTTGTAACCAATCTTCACCTTAATCTAGAGACAAACAATGAAGAAATAAGAAGATTTTGGATAAAACCTGATGCAATAGATCTAGGATGTAGTAACCCTAGGTGTCTTTCTTTCTTCCATGCAACACCGCTTTGATATCAATTATTGGGATAAACTATCCTCTCTCGAACCGACGTGGCCGCTGGTGATTAGTCAAGCAATAATGAACAATCTCCTAGGATCAACATGAAAGTAAAATAATGGATTCAAGAGAAAAGAGAGAAAGAGAGCACAAGAGTTTACTAGGAGACAAGAGCTTTATTCAATGAATTCAGCATCATATACAACCTTAACCTATTTTCAGTATTTATACTTTACAAAAGGATCAAGCCCCAAGCTTATAGAAAAACTTTTCAAAATCTAAACATTCCATGTATACAAAATAAACTCGCAAAAATTGAGCTGACTTAGTTTCAGACTAAGCCGGCTAAGCTGCGATTGGGTCGAAATTGAGCTGATCCAGTTGTGTACCATGCAATAGCCCAAAAATACTATTTTCTATTTGAATTTTTCTTTGAGACATAGTTGACCCAGTCTTGGACTGAGTCGATCCAATTTTCAACTTAGCTGACTCAGTCTTAGGATGAGCCGGTCTAGTTTCTGAACTTTGCTATACAAATTGATTGCTCTTCCAGTTTGCTTCTATCTTTTCATGACCTATTTTCTTATATTTTTAAGACTTGAAAGCACCACTTTTGAGCTCACATTATGAGAGTGATCTAGGGAGTGCATGGAGGCATTTTGAGAGAGAGAAAATCAGAGAAGGAAACTCATTCCGAGCATGGAAAAGTCCAGAGGAAGAGAAAGGTTCTCTTGCGCTAATCTTTTTCTTCTCACCCACTCTTTTATTTTTCTTCTTTTATAACCTATCTAAAAATGTTTTGAGATTGGGTTTTTGATAGAGGGAGAGTCCCTCTATCCGTGAAAATTTATTTCATGAAAAAATTCATCCGAGAGTGGGCATGAGAGCATTCTGGGCGTTAGGATTTTTGGTGCATATAAAACCCTAGAGTTGGGACTCAGGGTTCGGATGGAGAGATTGAGCGCTATGAGTGTCCGATCATCACCAAATTTGATACACCACCTCATCATCCTCCAAAGTCTATTTTTTGATTTTCTAAAGCATTCAGGAGATTAGAAAGAAGGTGATCCATTGGATCGATCAAGATCAACTGTCAAAGGCTCCGACGAGAAGCTAGCACTCTAGTGGAGCTAGTTGGAACTAGGAGCTCCATGTGGACTCATCATAGAGGCCAGACAAATGTGCGGTTGTAGCACGATAATAATATTTCCTCCTATGAATTTGGATCATGGATATCTTTTATTCGTGCAAAGATATTGTGTTCTGAACATAAGTCGATCAGCAAATATGATTGGCTGATCGATCGCATTTAAATTTTCTATAACATATTAGCATGTCTAGATCTTGAGTAGGATTTATTGATCTGATCATAGTATGCATAGAATTAATAGTAGATTAATTTTACTTTTGCTATAAAATTTTTTTGAAAAAGTTTCAAAAATGCATGCTTTAACCTTGCTCGTTTCCAACACAAAAGTCCTTTGTTGGTGAGTGGATCAACAAGTGTTGCATTGGAGATAGGGCTGAACCAATATACCTGGTGATAGGGGTCATGGTCATACCAGTAGATTTGATGTGGAAACTACTATAGGGGTAGTTCTACCAGCTTCTTTAGTGAAGGTCACTATAGAGGATCCCCCGTAGGAGTGGTAAAGGTTATAGAGATGGTCAAGTTCTTGGTACCGATGGAATCAATCAAAATCAAGGAGACAGTCCCTACCATGAGTCTTCTTCCGATTGATGCACAAGTGGGAACTTTTTGAGTGGTGCCTCTTTTTCTAACTACTGCTGAAACTCTAAGAATCGTTGTATAATTTTTAAAGAGTCATCTCTCATTTGAGGAGAGATGAGCTTTGGGAGGAGTAGGTGCTTAGCATCAAATGACGGATGCCCTTAGGTCTTTGGCTTTGATAGGGCATTACTTAGTTAATTTTATCGAAATTACTCCTGAGGCTTCAACTTTGGAGCTAGCCGAAGAAAAGAAGAAGATCGATATGTTAAGGTACTATCTAGAGTAGGAGAAGGCTACTAATGACGAGAAGACCAAGGAGATTGACTGCTCTGAGAAGGTGCTTTTCAAGGCTCAAGAGACAATCGATCCCCGAGATGACAAACTGAGAAGAGCCCATAGAAGGAAAGAAAATCTTGAGAGATTGACGTTTGAAGCTGAATGAGACTGTTGTTGAGCCCGTGATGACATTGACTGTCTAAGAAGGATGCTTGAGGGAAGAAGTAACTCAACATCCGAGGTTTATTCTCCAAGAGATTCTGGCAGGGGGCCAACTAAAAGATCCAAGACCTCCAATAGGGAGCATCATGAGGAGGAGGCATCTTAAAGGCCCGAAGGTTCTTTAGTTAGAGGAGTGCTTATAAGTCGAGTTAGAGGAGTGCTTATAAGTCAAGAACCTTCAGCATCCCAAATCAAGCTTCGAAAGGTGAATGAAAGGCTCGATCGATTGTATAAAAATAGAACTGAAATTATGGTCAAGGCTTGAAAATTGAGATTTTTTGCAGGTTTTGAGAGGTGTAAGGAAATGGCCCGGGTTTGTCTTCCAATGGATGATGCTAAATCTTTGCGAACGGATCCGTCAGATCAGAGCTTAAAGGTCATGATAGATCTTTATCTCAAAAAATTTATGAGCGCATCCGATATCCTCATGGGAATGAATAGGGTCGACTCTGCCTTACAGACAGTAGAGGCCGATATTGAAGAAGGCCATCCTAGAGCCAATCATTGAGAGATTTGAAAGCTATATTTTCTCTTCTTCTTTTTGTAAGTTGATGTGGCATTTAAGTTTTATAAATGAAATATTATTTTTGCCAAAGTGACTTGTTCCTTCTCCTTCTTTCTTGTTAGTATGCTCCGAGCTTGTAATTTGAATTCTAATCTAAGCTACATTTTGTCGTTCTCAAAGTATTTATTAGTGGATTTGAAGGGGATGGAATCAAAACCACCTCTTGCATGGTGATTATTGCCACACGTCTCTACACGTCCCTTCGAAAATGGCACAGAGCATGATTTCAACAGTTTGTATCGATTATCGTATCAGTGGTAGAGGTTGCATCTAATTGATAATTGCCATGCATTTGGGTTGTATTGATTTATGTTTTCCATATTTAATGTTCTAAAAAGATGAATTATTTGAAAATCCCTTCGATTTGGTTTGTATATAAACCTTGGACAAGATGAAGGGCATCCTTTTTCATCATAGATTCTTCATCCGTTGATATTCTTCTTCTAGTTTTCTTTTGCTTTCTTCATTCTAAAGAAATGGCTCATTCTGGTGATTCAGACTTTGCTCCGATTGCCTTTCAGTCCAAGATGATGGAAAGGAATTTGGTGCTGCTTCACAATCAATACCACATTCCTCCGGGATTTCAATTAGAGATTCCAAAAGCAGAGGAGCGGGTCTGCAGTCCTCCTCCAGGTCAGATAAGCTTTTATGAGGAATATTTTTAGGCTAGATTAAGGCTTTCTCTCCACCCTTTCTCTATCTATTATTGCTTAGAATTGTTAGCTTCGGGAGTGGAGCAGTCGGTCTTGCATAGGGATGCTGAAGTGACCTATAAAATAAAGTTTGAGCTGGAGAATTTGACTTCGACGAGATCCTCTGATGCTCAAGTCAGTAGAGAATAAAGAAGCACTAACAGATGCTAGAGTGACTAGCAAAATAAAGTTTGAACCAAAGAATTTGACTCCGACGAGGATCCTCTGACACTCAAGCCAACGAAGAAGCAATAATGGATAGAGGAAGGGATTTCTTGCTTACTTGGGTCCTCGGGGCTTTTGATATTTATAGAAGAAATGCTTCACGGATGTTACGTTGTTTTGCTAATTTTGGGCTGCTAATCATGCTATTTCAAGATTACGATCATTTTCTTAGAGTGGAGGGCTATTATTTGCATGATTAGGATGCCTTATCTGCTCCCACAAGTTTAGGCAGAGTGGAAAATAGCTTGATTATGGATGGATTATAGCTAGATCGCTGTTTATCCATAAAATTTTTTTTCAAATATACTAAAGAGCTATTTGTTCGAGGTGATCCAAGAGGTCTAAGTACTAAACAAGCTATTGTTGAAAAGAATAGCTCGAAAGCATGCCTTTATCCATCTTGTAGTTGGAAAGTATGAAGGTGGTCCCTTTACCTCGGTATGCTAATGTCTCTATGTCGGTCTGAGATATTTTGGTCATTAATTTGATTGATTCGAGGTGTTCATGTTACTATCGTAACAAACAGCATATTCCCCATTGCAATATCCAAAATGCAAATGTGGTCTAAAATCAAGATCAAATCCATGCCAAGGAAAGAAATAATGTTGTCATCGGGGAAGTCATGGTATGGCTTGTGGGCAAGGATGGTGTCTTGGATGGCAATGAAGAAAAGGAAGATTGAGTTGAAGAGGAGGCAGGGGATTTTGAAGGAGCAAGAAAAACAATTAGAGATAAAGCAATCGATGTAGTGGGCATGATGGAAGGCAGCAAGTTGGTTGCAATGTTAGTAGCTGCATCCATGAAGGTGTTGAAGTGGTGGGTGCAAGGGCAGAGGAGGAAGATATATTTGTAGAGGGAATGGGAAAACAAGGAGTGGGTAGGTAAGGATGGGGCAGAGGAGGTGTGCATATAGTCATGGGCCACGTAAGGGAAGAAGAAGACTTAGATGATATGGTGAGTTTTTGAGAACATATTGTCTGCACTAATATATACCAATAAATATGCACATACCATTTGCATTGAAACACACCTTTTAACGGGCAACATACATATAGCATAGAACAATGTACACATGCCTTTTCTAATGATGTTTCTTTTTATTTCTATCTTCTAGTTAATTTTCTTTTTAGTTTTGACTTCGAGTTAGATCATTCTTGCTTCTACTTAAAATTTTGCTTATTGCATTATCATTGTGCTGCTTTGATATCAATTTGGGCGAGGGAACCCCATAAGACTCCTTAAATGCATCAGATTTAGTATCAGCAAGATTTAGATTCCTAGATCCTATTTACACAAAACTTGTGACATATGCATGCTTAGAGTAGATATTCTAGTTTCCTTCCTAAACCCTATTTATCGAGACCCTGTGATGCATGTGTGATTAGAATACAAATTCTAGTTTCCTTTAAACTTGAGTTTTAGCCTAATTTTAACTCCTTTTGTAAGGCCTAAACCAATGGCTACCCTAGAACCAGAATGGTCCAACATCATTGCTAAAGTTGAATTAAATTTCTTGAAGGCGGTAGAATCCTCCTTCTTGGACTCATTAGGGCTAGGAAACCTTAGCTACACTATAATTTTAGCACCTCTCCTCCTCCCTGTGAAGCATACCATCAAGCTCTATCTTCTTTCTCCTCTCTTTCAAGGTTCTTTGCCATCTACCACCATCTCTATTCTTGCCAAGATCTCAGCCAAACTTTATCAATGATGAGGTAACTATCCGAGCATGATCTCATTATCGTCAACCAAGATTCCATTGCAAATTGCCGGATTTCTACTATCCTAACCCTCCCATGTTTCATCATTTGCTGGCCTCACACCCTATTTTTGAACCTAAAAGCTACCACTATCCTCTCTAATGATCTTTCCTCAATGCCCAGTGATGGATGTTGGAGCCTCGGTCACTAGTGAGTGAGTTGAGGATTGGTCTCTTCTAGAGTCACCACCCAACTATTGATACCTTGTTTCAACCCTATCCTAGCTCCTTTCTCTTCTTTTCTCCCAGCCACCACTGCTTGTTGGACCTTCAACCTTGCCCACCAGTGCTACCATTGGAGCATTGCTGTTCCATTCCACTGTCCCTTTCCTAAGAGAAGCCCAAATAAGGATAGCTATCTAGAGATAGAGCCATAGATGTGTAGATCTAAGGGTACCACTGTTGATTTAGGAAAGATCCTAGTATGTGGAGCCCTAAGAGGGTGTCACATTTGCATGGGATCTTCATATTTTAGGAGTTATAATTAAAGTTATTTAGGCCATAAATACTCTTATTGAGAATGATTTTTTGATTTGATTAACCTTGATTAATAAGTACCTCGATCCTTGGCATTTTTATTGTGCATGTATGTTATGTATGACGTAGCCTTTAATTATTCCATTGCTACTTATTGATGTGCTGTCTCAATCTAGAAATGATATCAATGTATAGCTACAACCTATTATAGATGAATTTGGTGGAAGGAACCTGATCTTTAAGGAGTTAGTGGCTTGATCAAGACTCTATATGAATCAACATTAGAGGGTGAACACTTGGGCACCGGTGGATGTCCTTTCGATACTCTGCCGAAATTAGGGTTAAGTGATATAGGTATTATACTATACCTATTACTATGCTATTTATATATTATATATGATTGTAATCAACAAGGAGGTCTTGGATTAGGATATGATAATTAGCATTTCATAATAAATTTTTGAAATTCATGCTTCTGCTTTATTCATCAAACCTTATAGTGGTATCAGAGCAGATCTTGTTTGGTTCAATCATATGTTTATATGCTCATAGTGTTAAATTATAGGATGCTATGAAATATGATATATTCATATTCTATCATTCATAATATAATTTGTATATATTCATCATTCTATAAGGTTGCTCTGGCATAGTGGTGTCCACTATGCGGTAGATAGTTGTTCTAGAATGATGGTATTATAAATAGCATGTTAGTATGTTAATATGAATGGCTAAAATATATGTCATAATTGATGTGATCTATATATGCTTTACTTCATATGAAATGCTATGATTATAGTATAAATGCTATATGATTGGAATGTGCAAAGAGACCACTAAACCCTCAAAAAATTATATTAAGTAGTAGTGTTACTAACCAAAAGCAAAACTAGTCTGGATATAATTGATCGATTGATGTCTAGGAAAGTGGTTCATGATTGGTAAAGAGAACGTGATTTTTAATTAGTTCCGTTCGTTGACCTAGTCAACTTATTGGTGTCTAAGGAAAGCAACAGGGGTACTAGCTCCCACCTCTCTCCTACTTACCTAGCTGATTAGATTAATTTAAATCTTGATTGGATGCTTAGTATTACATTCACTACATGAAGCCCTTCCTTCATATTAGGTCAATATTATGTCAAGAGCCATAATAGGTTTGTTATGCAACTACAAGGCTTATTATGAGGTACTATCCTAGCACATAAAAATGCTTATGGTATTTTTGGATATACTGTTTTATTGTATAACCATAAGGACAACAATATTCAAATTTAATTGTATTAAAATGAAGGGTCTAACTTAACTAAGACATTATACTTTGTTGTGCAATTGTTAGGCTATTAACATTTTAGAGATTAGGACAAAGTTGAGAATGACGTGAGATGTAATTAGAAAGAGTTTCCTATCTTTGAACTCATAAAGATTTATCGTGCAACCATAAGATATTTTATGAGAAATTAGGATCTCAACCCTATTAAGAAAATCAATTAGGATTTCTTGATCATCATAGAAGATGGCTATAATGTCTGATATAATAGTGGAAGATATAATTAAATATAAGATCTTATTTAATTGTGTGTGTCATCATGAGTTATTTGCTTATATAATATTTTTTATTAATATAGATTAAATTCTGTATGGCATCTTTACTATTATCGAATCAAATTTTAGATTCTAATAAATTGATTGATCCTAATTATATAGATTGGTTAAGGAATTTAAAAATTATGCTCAATCAAGAAAGGATCTCCTATATTCTCGATGCTCCTGATCACTATTACAGAATAGGACTACGGTAGTGGTTGTGCCTGATTACTACTATAGAATAGGACTATGGCAGTGGTTGTGTCTGATCACTACTATAAATCAAGACTACGACAGTAGTTCACAATCGCTACCATAGCCTAAAAAATTACTGTCATAGCCTATGACAGCAATTCGATAATCGCTGCCACTGTAGCTATCATCATAGATCTATGACAGTAATTTTTATAGCGGTTATGGTAATTGTTATCATAGATAGCCTATGGCAGTAGTTCAAAAAATTGCTGCTATAGACTAATCTATAGTAGTGGTTATAAAATCGTTGCTATATCTTATATGATAGTGGTTCTGTAATCGCTATCATAGTATCTATGGCAGCAGTTATAGAATTGCTGCCATAGGTCTACTGTGGCAGCGATTATAGAACCATTATCATATACCTAATGTAGTGGTTGGCATGTGATCTATGGTAGCGATTGGCACACCTACAGCAGCAGTTTTATAATCACTACCATAGATTTTGAATAATAAAAAGTATAAATTTTTATTTTTTATTTTTTTACCTGATAAATATAGTTTAATATATAACATAAAAAAATATTATAAATATAATGATATTTATAAAATACTTAATTTTTATTATTAAATAAAATTTATTATAATATTTAAAAAAAATTAAAAATTTCTTAAATCTATATCTAAGTCATCATCACTAGAAGAAGATGGAGCACGAGCTGAAAAAGCTGGAGCTGGAGGGGCCAAAGCTGGAGGGGTTGGAGCTGGATTGCTAGCCAATATATCCTCAAGATCCATAAAGTCAGCTCCAAAATATGCGTTGAGCCTCATCACCATAGCAATCATGAGGTCCTATAGCTGAGCAGTCTACTGTCTAGCCTGATCTGCCTGCACCCTAGTCTGAGCTGCTTGTGCCAACACCTTCTTAAGCTACTCCCAACTGACGATATCAAAAGCATATGAAGAGACGCTCATCTTAAATCAGTAGCTCATCAGTGTATGTCCGAGCCTGTATCAGATCTTTCTAGAGTGCTCAGGCCCCAAGACCTGAGACAGATGGTCATGAGGGACAAAGGTGTCCGAACCCTCACTTGCGAGCATATCTAACTGCTCTTATAATTATAAATTTAAATAAAATATCATAAGAAATGCTATAATACTAATCATACTAATATATTTATTACTTACAAAAATCCTTCTGATCATTGCATTCATTGGCTTGCCCTTCTTATCCGTACGACTGGATCGAAAGATCTCACTATGACTGCGTATCATCCCATCTCTTATCAGCTATAATAATGGATCAACTTATTAGAAACATATAAAATAAATATTAATTTAATTTATCTAGTAAGATTTAGAATTCAATATCTCTCTATGCACATGATTGTCCATAGATTGGCCATAGACTCACAGCCAAGAGTGTGCGTGTACTTTTGAGCTGTCCGATTCTTTCGATTCTGATGAAAGATAGTCTAAAATATATTTAAATAAATAATAAATATTTAAAATATTTAAATATAAATTTAAATATATTAAAAAATTTAAAAATTAAAATTAAATCTCGAACTCTTAGCTCCTCCAATGCCTAACCATCTCCTCCCACTAACTCGAGGGACAGTCCTGTATCCAAGGAACAAGCTCCTCCGGAGTGTCTCATCGATGCTTGAGCCATCCTCTATGGAGCTTGATCTTGTAGCCTCAGTACAGCTCTCCAATCTTCTTCAATCGGACATCTCGAGCCCTCTCGTGATCTAGAAAGTCATATCTTCTTTGCACAAAGTTACCAAAAATCAGTTATAAAATTATTCTAATCAGATAGAGTGTAAATATATCAAATGCATAAATATAATTAAGATACACTTACCCATATCTTCTCCCGCACTTGATCCTTAACACCAATGTCCATTAATTGTCAGTCTATGGATAGTACTGGAATGATGTCAGACTGCCTCACAAGCACTTCAAAAAAGAAATGCATCTCTCATGCGATCTCTTCTACTAGCCTTTCCTTCACGTCGTACTGCACTATCACCTGATGCTGGTAGTTCCACACATGCGGCATACGTGTGGGACTATAAAATATCCTATTGGATGATGCACCTACAATGAAAATATATTATATAAATATATAAGAGTGTACAATAACTATACAAATAAATAAATAAATGATACAATAAAAACATACACTCACTGGCCATAGAATTGTATGACGTGGATATTAGTAGAGACTCATCAATGGATGGAGCATGTGCCAAAGATGTGGCTGATGCTGGAGGCTCAGATGCTGGCAGAGGAGTAGAGTCAGTGGAGGAGTAGATGCTAGTGGTCCCTGGACAGCTGATGCGGAGGTGGATAGAGTATGCTCTGCCTACGACTCATATGGAGTAGCCCATCGAGAGACGGGGGTGAAATCTAGATGATATTTCGATGCCATCATGATCTGCAATATTAATGAATATTAATTAATATAATATATTGAATAATAATATTAATAGAGCATCAATAAATAGACTCTAATTAACTAGAGTCTATTTAAATCTTACTACACTCTTACATCATGCTTTGTTGATAGGAAAGGTCAAGCAGGTATGCGATGTCGAGCTTGGCATTGTATAGCAATGCTGCTTACCAAAGCACATATCTAGTAGGAGAAATCAGCATTATCTAGAAATTGTTGTGTTAAAGATCAATGTTAAGATTTATAACTTTGGTGGTGGAGTAGATGCCAGTGGTCCTTGGGTAGTTGATACGAAGGTGGATGAAGTATGCTCCACCAATGACTCAGATGTAGAGCTCCGCATAAACCAAAATGCCTGGTATCCATTGCAACTTTGCTTGGAGGAGGAGGGAATCCTCCATATCATGTACTGCAATTTGTCGGATATCTACAATGAGCTCAACCCACCTATATAGACATATTAGAAAGAACAATCATCTAGATTAACCAAAATAAATTTTTATAAATCTTAACATTGATTTTCAATGCAATATTTTCTAGATACTGCTTATTTTTCCTACTAGATATGTTCTTTGGTAAGCAGCATTGCTAATAATATTGCTTACCAAAGCACATATCTGAAGAAAAAAATCTATTTTCTAGATCAGATTCGTTCAGATCTGATTTGATTAAGAAAAATATTTTTAAAAAATTTTCTTTTAGATCTAATTCAAATCTAATACTTTTCAGATCTAATTTGATAGATCTAATAAAATAAAATAAAATTAAAATAAATTAAATTAGATTTAATTTATATTTTGTTCTTGGGTAATCTAATTATCTTATGATGATCCTACTAATTGTCTGAGGTTCTAGATGCAGCCACACAATCATCTAACCTCTATCAGTATCCACTCAGATAGGATCTGGATATCTCCTCCATTTTGATCTATCCTTTAAAGATCAGATCTAGATCTGATCTTGAAGGTCTTCAAAATAATTTTTGAAGATTCGATGTTGTCTCTTGCAGTAGCGATGCCTTCTTCCTTTCTTGTTGCCTTTCTCGTTGCCTTTCTCTTGTCTGGATCGCACCAAACTTGAGCCCAAAGCCTCTTAAGCATGGAGAGGAGAGAGAGGATCTGAGGAATACATGGAGGAGAGAGGGAGAGTGCAATGTGGCATGAAAAATGGGAGAAGTCTCTTAAAGCTAGGCGTAGATAGGGTTTATATAGACCTTGTTGCACCATGCGGTGCCACATCATTTCGGCCAATCACGTCTCTTCGTACAATCAGATCTAAATCTAATTGGTGAGATGACATCACCTGATCTAATCAGATGAGAGCCCCTCTCCAACACCCTTAGGTGGCACCAAGACTGGTCAAAGTAGAGTCCTTGGTGCTATCTAGTTTGATTCCAAGAAGCAACCTGGAGTCCCATCTATATGGGACTCTAAGCATCCCTATCCTTGGGCACACGCCTTCATAGGCATGCACCCCTTTGTTTTCTTTTTCTAGCAAGGAGACAAACCCCTATCTACTCTCCTATGGGTGCATGACACATGGGTAGATGTCTAAGTATCAAAGGTCAACGTTTGACCAAAGTCAAAAGATAAGAATTAGTAGGTGATGAAAAATGGTAGGTGTTGTCTCAAATTTATCTCATAAATTAAGATAATTCTTTTCTGATCTAGATAAGCTCCAGTCAAACCAAGTAAAGATACTTGAGTGAGTACAAACATATTTGGCTCAGTCAAGACAACTTTTAATGATTGTAGAAGGAGAACATTAGGCTCAATCATGTGCTAGCATGATTTCGTTGAACCTAATTGAATCTAATTCAAATCAATTAAACTGAAATAGTATAATTGATGATATCTAGATCTAAATCCTTATTTATGTGACCTAATTAGATTCAGTTCTGTATAGTAATGGAATATGTCATGATCTCTATCATCGACATCATCAAAACACCTTCCAATGGATCAGAACTTTTCTGATACAGACAACTAGAACGATTGATCATCCAAATCATTCTAATTGCTCCCAAAATCCACCAGTGACACCTAGCAGTATATGGTGGCAACCCATTAAAACTGAAAATGAACCTCTTAGTATAGTTACATGTGTGATTAAGTTCTTCTATCTTGAGCTTCGATCAGATTAGGGTTAAGGTCAACTCATCAAATCCTAATTTCTCTTATATGATTTAATCATTTGATTCAAGTTCGATGTGAAAATCTTAATAGAAACTCTTTCTATTATTTTACTCTGCCATGGCTATGGGCTTATGGACTTGATTCTCATGATCATCATAAGGCTGCTCCTCATCTACCGAGGTAGATAGATTTTCTCTTGGTGCAATCCAATTCCTACAATGAACATGCTATAGCCAACATACACCTCAGGATTTTGAATGGCTAGGAGACTGAGTCATGGTGTAGTCAAACTATAACACCCTCAAGGTAAACTGCCGATGTACCTCAGATCAAAGAATCAGACACACCACTGCAGCTTCGAGCCAGTCATCGACGAGAAGGTAGACTTCCTTATGATTGCTCGAGGTGGTCATGCTCAATGCCCTCATTCTCTAACGAGTACCTATAATCTCACTTCGATGTCTCTACACCATAGACTCAAGATTCATCTATTATAAAGAAATGATTGTATACCAATTTTTTGGATCAATCACCATCCTCATGATGATCCTATGGTCGAAAACATTTTATGAGTTAATAATGAAAATTCATGTCTTAAATTTTCAACTTTTGAAAATAAGAATTATCATTACCATTAACTCAAGGGATATATCACAGACACTAAATACACATTATAATAGAAAATAACCCATTTTATTATTTATATTCAAAATTATAATTTTATCCTTAGAAGTGTACAACAAGTGTCAGTCAATTCTGACTTCTAGGGCATACATATCTAACAAACTTCTACTTGATCTAAAGCCAATTGGCTACAAATCTAAGTCCCATCTTTTCAAGATGGGCTTTGATCTTCTGCTAGCCTAACGACTTTGTGAGTGGGTCCATCGCATTGCCTGCGGAGTCGACTCTCTTGACCTTGAGGTAACCCTTCTCGAGGTAATCACGGATGAGGTGGTATTGTCGCTTGATGTGCTTAGATTTCTGGTGAGACCTCAGCTCCTTAGCAAGGGCTATGGCACCATTATTATCGTAGTATAGAGAAATGGCATCTGATGGCATAACTCCGATCTCTGCGGTAAACTTTTTGTACCAAAATGCCTCCTTTACAGCTTCTGATGCAGCGATGTATTCTACTTCCATGGTGGAATCTATTATCACTATCTGCTTGGAACTCTTCTAATTGACAGCACCACCATTACACACAAACAGACTCTTAGATGTCGACTTTCGATCATCTACATCAGACATAAAATTCGAGTCTGTATATCCCTAAATTTGGAGTTCTTCATTACCAAAAATCAACAACATATCCTTAGTTCTTCTTAAGTACTTAAGGATACATTTCATAGAAGTCCAGTGTTCTTCATCTAGATTCGACTGATATCTGCTCGTAACACTCACAGCATGGGCTATATCATGTCGCATACATAACATGACATACATGAGGCTTCCTATTACTGAAGTATAAGGGATCTTGCTCATGCATTCTATTTCCTTCGGTGTGCTAGGGCACATCTTCTTGGAGAGATGAATGCCATATCTGAAGGGTACCAAATCCCTTTTAGAGTTTTTTATGCTAAATCTCTTTAGCACTTCCTCTATGTACATCTTCTGTGAAAGTTCTAGCATCCTATTCGGTCTATCTCTATAGACCTTAATTCTTAGAATATAGGATGCTTCTCCTAGGTCTTTCATGGAGAATTATTTGGATAACCATATTTTAACTATGATCAACATGGAAATATCATTCCCAATAAAGAGGATATCATCCACGTACAATACGAAGAAGACAACAGCGCTCCCACTGATCTTTTTGAAGATACATGGTTCCTCCTCATTTTTGATGAAACCAAATAATTTGATCACATCATTAAAATGAGTATTCCAACTCCAAGATGCTTGCTTAAGTCCATATATGGATCTTTGCAGTTTGCATACCTTATGATCAGCATCACTGAATGTGAAACCTAGCGGCTATTCCATATAGATATCTTCCTCAAGATATCCATTTAAGAACATCATTTTTATGTCCATTTACCATATTTCATAATCGAAATAGGCTGTAATAGCAAGCAATATGCAGATGAATTTTAGCATAGCTACTGGCGAAAAGGTATCCTGATAGTCAATGCCTTCACGTTGACTATATCCTTTTGCCACCAATCTAGCTTTGAATGTCTCCACATTTCTATCTGCACCAATCTTTCTCTTGTAGATTCATTTACACCCAATAGGTACTATACCTTCTGGTGGATCTACTAAGGTCCAGACTTGGTTTGAGTGCATCAAGTCAATTTCTAACTTCATTACCTTTAACCATTTCTCAGAGTTGATATCTGATATCACCTCGTTATGGGTTTTGGGATCATCACTATGAACCCCATTATCTATGAGGAATATTTTTTCACTTTCTCTAAAATAGTACCTAAGTACCTCTTAGGAGGATTGAAAATCCTTTTCGATCTACAAGGTGGAGGAGGTAGTGATTGTATTGGCTCAACTTGATTTGGTTCCATTTGGTCCTTAGCTTGTTGCTCTTGTGAGATTTTCTCCTCGAGTTTGATTTGCTTTCTAATGCCGCTATCCTGAATAAACTATTTTTCAAGAAAGATGACATATTGACTCACAATCACATTATGATCTTATGGAATGTAGAAATAATATCCTAATGACTCTTTAGGATATCTTATAAATCGAGTTCTAAAAGACCTAAAGTCTAACTTATCCATTTATTATTTTTTGACATGAGCTAGACAACCCCAAATTTTAAGATGACTCAGACTTGGTTTCTTACCATACATATCTCATACGGTGTGGTAGAAATAATTTTAGAAGGAATCCTATTCAGTAAGTATATTACAGTTAACAAACTATATCCCCAAAATAAATCAAAAAGGTCTGTGAAGCTCATCATGAATCGATCCAATTTCTTCATTCTAAGACCCCATTGAGTTGAGGTATTCTAGGTGGAGTCCATTGAGAGACTATGCCATTTTTCTTGAGATAGTCCAAAAATTTCTGACTAAGCTATTCACCTCCTCGATCTGATCGAAGGATCTTAATGAATTTTTTAATTTGCTTTTCTACTTTATATCTAAATTTTTTGAACTTTTCAAAAGCTTCAGACTTATGTTTCATAAGATACACATACCCATACCTAGATAAATCATCGGTAAAGGTTATGAAGTAGACAAAGTTGCCTCTAACCAGCACATCAAATGGACTGCACACATCAGTATGTACTAGGGCAAGAAGATCTGTGGCTCTTTCCCCATGTTCTACAAAAGGGAGCTTAGTCATTTTGCCATGAAGACAAGATTCATAAATTAGATATTACTCGAAAGTCAACAGACTCAATAGCTTAGTTTTCTTTAATTTGTTAACCCTATCTTCTGCTATATGACCTAGGCTTAGGTGCTATAGATACCTATCGTTTGGACTATCCCTAGGTTGTTTCATGGCATTCACATTTTGCTCGATATTAAAAAAAAATACATCAATATATAACTGGTAAAGATCATTAATAAGAAAACTACTTACAATTTTATTTCTTTCATAAAGAATGTTACAATGGTCCTTAAGAAAACTAATTACATAGCCTTCTAGTGCTAGGCATGAAATAAAAATCAAATTCCTGCTTGCTACAAGTACATAATAACAATCTTGTAATACTAAATCTAAACCAGATGGTAGTCGAAGAGGATACGTTCCTACGATTACAGTAGTAACTCTTTCTCCATTTTCGATGTGTAGGATCATCTCATCATCTCTTAGCCTCCTGCTATCCTTAAGACCCTGCATGAAAGTGCATAAATGAGCACTAGAACCAAAGTCAAACACTCGACTGGATGTAGAAGAAATTATAAAGTTAGACTCAATAACGAGCATACCTCTAGAAGGACCTACTTCCTTCTTATTCTTCAGGATGGCCAAGTAAGTAGGGCAGCGGTCTTCTTCTTTAGCTCTGCCTTTTTTTTCTTTCCTCCTTCCATCTTTTGCCTTTTCACAGACTTCTTTTTCTTTCCAAAAGACTTTCTCTTGGAAGAAGTCCATTCTATAGCAAGCACTGAGCCTTTAGAATCTTTCATATAAAGCTCAGTAGTAACCAACATGTTCATAAGCTTGGCCAGGGAATTTTGAAGTTTATGCATATGGTAGTTCATGATGAACTATCCATATGTGTCAGTCAAAGATTGTAAAATTATATCATTCTACAGATCTAAGTCTAACTTCACTTCGAGCTTCTCAAGCTCTTCTAAGTCCTTGATCATCATCAGATAATGATCTTGGATTGACTGCCCATCATGCATTTTAGCCTTGAATAGTCATTTCGTGACTTGATACTTGGCTGCATGACTCTGTTCACCAAACATCTCTTGTAGGTGAGTCAACATTTAGTAGGCAGTCTTGATATCTTCATGTTGGTGCTGAAGCTCATCAGACATCGAGCCCAACATGTAATATCTGGCCTTATTATCTTCATTCATCCACTTGTCAAGAGATGCTCTCTATTCAGTGGATGGACAAGCTGGTAAGGTGGGAGGGTCCTGGTTCAATACATGAGTTAACTTTTCAGAATCCAAAATAATTTTAAAATTTTTGAGCCAATCCTTGTAATTAGGTTTGGTCAGTCTATGGGTGTCTAGGATACGTGCTAGTGGATTGGACGCAGACATTTTTCTATAGAGAGTCAAAGTTTCTAGTTAGATATTGAATTAAGACTTGACCGATTTATTTAGAAATTTTATTTTTAAATAAATTAACTTTCACTATTTTTTTGAATCCCTATACTTCCTCTGTAGAGATGCAAAAATCTTCATGATTAATGATTTTTAGTGGATGGTATGGTCCCACTAATTGACTCATCACCTCACCTAACAGTTATTGGTGATGGGTTAGCCAATGAGTGAACAACTCTTATTTAATGATTCTCTAATCATGGTGCATCCAAACTTGGTCTTTAATTCATGAATCTCATTGTGCCCAAAATATTGATCCACTCTTTAGTTAAGTCAGACCCACCATTTGCATAGATTGGATTCCTAATTGAGTCTCTCACTGTATCCCAAATATTGAGCCCAATCCATCCTCCAGCCCATAGCATCCAATGCCAAATAGATATAGTTGCATCTTTTTGGTGCAACGGAATCACTGTAACCAGTCGAAAACAATTAATCCCATAAAGGACCCACCCATCTACAACGGTGGAAGACCTTAGACTTAATCTTTTCTTAGAAAGATTTGATTTCGGTCTCATTAAACTAGACTTGACATAGTCATAACCATTATGACTAACCTAGTGGCATGGGTTAGCTTGGATTATTGGCCACCTCAGATCAGGACTGAGCCAACAAATATGGCCAGGTAAGTGAGACCGATGGAAGGGATATGCCATTAACTCGACAAGAATGCATTTGAGTCGAGTAGCTTCCAATTAAAAATCAGTCGATCGTATCTATCAAACTTATCTTAGATACCAAATTATTGAGCCAAAATAATTAGATTAGCCTACAATCCAGACTCTAACCACTAAGCCTAATTAGGTCTTAGCTTGATCAATCACTCATGTGATTCAATCTTGACCCAGACTTAATCCTATTAGGCCAGTCAATTTAAGCACTCTTGATCCTATCTAACCAACTCTTGATTTGGTTTGATCAACCGCTTGACCTAATTGAGCTACCCAAGCTCGAACCCAATTTTATGAATATATCTTAGATCTAAAATTCTCAATTTTAGATCTAATATATATTTTATAATCTTAATTCTTAATTAAGTTTAGAGTTCACAAATATGTAAATAAAATCCTAGGATTTCAGGATCTAAGATTTTGCAGAAAATAAGTTCTTGATTTCTCATTAAGGATGAATATGCAGTACCCCTACACATCATAAGAACACTCCATTGAATGAAAGGAGAGGGCATTTAAATCCTACTTTGTTCTTATGACCGAACGATCAAGGAGAATGCCTTAATTAGAAATATAAAAACTACAAAACTAGTTAGATCTATATCATATATCTCATATATAAAAATTGATCTAATTATAAACATATTTTGCATACATCTCATGTATCATATCATGCATATTTTCAGATCTAAATTATCTTATAATTATCTAAATAATTAAATTTAAATTGATCACATCAAAATAAATTCTATTCTAGATAATTATGTAGAACTATTCTACAACTAGTCTAAATATGCATTCATCATATCTCATATGAACTAAAAATTAAATAATTTTATTTTTTATTTTTTAGATCTTATTATAATATTTATAATATCAAAAAATAGTAAATAAATTAATCTAAAATTATAACTAAATCAAATTAAATTATGATCATGCAAGACTATACATAGAATAATTCTATTCTACAACTAGTCATGCATCTTGTAGAACTTAGATCTAAATTATTTAATTTTAATTTTTTTGATTTCAGATCTAATCACATCTAATATAACATCTAAAATTATCTAATTATTAGATTAAAATTAAATTAAAATTATATCTAAAGAATTTATGAGAACCTGGCTCTGATACCAGGTAAAGGGAAAAATCTATTTTTTAGATCAGGTTCATTCAGATCTGATTTGATCAAGAAAAATATTTAAAAAATCTTTTCTATTAAATCTAAATTAAATTTATACTTTTCAAAATTGATTTAATAGATCTAATAAAATAAAATAAAATTAAAATAAATTAAATTAGATTTAATTTATATCTTGTTCTTGGACAATCTAGTTACCCTATGATGATCCTGTTGATTGTCTGAGATTCTGGATGCAACCATGCAATCATCTAGCCTCGGTCGATATCCACTCGGACAAGATCTAGATATCTCCTCCTTTTTGATCTATCCTCCAAAGATTAGATCTGGATCTAATCTTGAAGGTCTTCAAAATAACTTTTGAAGATCTAGATATCTTCCTTTCTTGTTGCCTTTCTCTTACCTGGATTGCACCAAACTTGAGCCCAAAGCCTCTTGGGCATGGAGAGGAGAGAGAGGATCTGAGGAAGACATGGAGGAGAGAGGGAGAGAGCAATATGGTGTGGGCAAAGGGAGAAGTCTCTTAAAGCTAGGTGCAGATAGGATTTATATAGACCCTGCTGCGCCATGTAGTGCCACATCATCCCGACCAATCATGTCTCTTAATGCAATCAGATCTAAATCTGATTGATGGAATGACATCACTTGATCTAATTAGATGAGTGCCCCTCTCCAACACCCTTAGGTGGCACCAAGATTGGTCAAAGTAGAGTCCTTGGCGCCACCTAGTTTGATTCCAAGAACCAACCTGGAGTCCCATCTATATGGAACTCTAGGCGTCCCTATCCTTGGGTGCATGCCTCCCTAGATGTGCGCTCCTTCCTTTTCTTTTTCTAGCAAGAGGATAAGCCCCTATCTGCTCTCCTATGGGTGCATGACACATAGGCAGATGTCTAATTGTCAAAGGTCAACGTTTGACTAAAGTCAAAAGACAAGAATTAGCAGGTGATGAAAAATGGTAGGTGTTATCTCAAATTTATCTCATAAATTAAGACAATCTTTTTCTAACCTAAACAAGCTTCAGTCAGACCAAGTAAAGGTACCTGAGTGAGCACAAATATAGAGACACCAGGGTGAGAGTACAGGTACTCGTTAGAGAATGAAGGCACTAAGCATGACCACCTCTAGCAGTCATAAGGAAGTCTATCTTCTCATCGATGACTGGCTTGAAGCTACAGTTGTGTGTCTAATTCTTTGACCTGAGGATCATCACGAGTACCTGAGTGAGTAAAGATAGACTCAAGACTCATCTACTATAAAGAAGCGATTGTATACCAATCTTTTGGATCAATCACCATCCTCATGATGATCCTACGATCGGGAGCATTTTATGAGTTAATAATGAAAATTCATGTCTTAAATTTTCAACTCTTGAAAATAAGAATTATCATTACCATTAACTCAAGGGATGTATCACAGACACTAACTACATATTATGATAGAAAATAATCTATTTTATTATTTATAGTCAAAATTATAATTTTATCTTTAGAAGTGTACAATAGGTGTCAGCCAATTCTGACTTCTAGGGCACATATATCTAACAATATCTAGTAGAAAAAATAAGTAGTATCTAGAAAATATTGCATTAAAAATAAATGTTAAAGTTTAGACAAGTTTATTTTAATTAATCTAGATGATTGTTCTTTCTGATAAATCTACATGGATAGGTTGAGCTCGTTGTAGACATTTGACAAATTACAATACATGACATGGAGGGTTCTCTCCCCCTCCAAGTGATAGAAATGCTGTACAGGGCGGAAGCATAGATTTCAAAGCAAAACATGAAATCATATAAATCAAACTCAAATCCTAGGACCATCTTATTAGCAATTAAATCATATAACATGCATTTGTAATATAAAAGAAAGTATTAGAACATACTTCTTATCGCTAAATCCTAAATTGACCCTGATCGTCCGTAGCAGTCCGTCAGGGGTTCCACCAAGTGCCCACGTGTTCACCCTCCAATGTTGATCCATTTAGAGACTTGATCAAGATACCAGCACCTCTGATTTATATAATTAGAGTTCTAATAATAAGAACTTTAATTAAAATGGCAAGACCTTCTTTAGCCATTATGTCACCTTCCTTGACTCTCCTTATCTATCTTTCTTTTTCTTTATCTTCTTAATTTTTCTTCCTAATCTCTTAGTCTTAAGATGACTTCTTGTCCTTATAAGAACAAGGTCTAGACAAGAGAAGGGAAGAAAGAAAATTGGACAAAAAGAAACTCTTGTAAGAAAGAAAGATAATTTTCACACCTCTCAGACTCAAGGTATGCACCCTTATTTATAATGTATGTAAGGATGCCAACACAATTTCTCATACCTTTAGAAAAAAAAATCTCATGTCCCTTCAGCCAATCTCATGCCTCATCAAGAAATAACGAGATGTAGACTTAGTCCAAGAGGTGCCTTAAAGCAGAAGGACTCTTGGACTAATTCTACGTAAGTTATTTACGAAGAGTCGCAATATTTCATCATTGGCGCCACCCTTTTCATCCATTAGATCAGATAAAAGGGCCATCCAATGGCTCTAAAAAGGAGTGCCCATTCAGCAAGAAGGCATGGAGATGATGTTTGAATAGTCAAAGTCCCAAGGGACTTTGACCTGGTCCAAGAGGCATCAAGAAGGAGTGGGCAACATGGAGTCCTAGGCGGCAAGGAGTCTTGGGCGACAAAGAATCTTGGGCGATAAAAATTAAATAGAAAATGGAGTTTTTAACTTGTAGATGGACTCTTTATCGCCCCATATCAGATGTTCATGCCTATTCAAAATTTTTACGTGACATAACAAATGGAAAAAGTCAAAGAAGGTAGGCGCCAACTAATTCTATGCGCCAAAAAATGCTTTGCGCATGAAAGACTTCCCACGCACAAGAGAGAGACTCTCTGGCATGTGGGATTTAGGTATGTAGCATCTCAACTAAAGCCCAATCAGTCTAGGTTAATCCAATTCAAGATCAAATCTTATTTGGCTCAAATTGGACCTTAATTAGTCCAAATCGGAAGCTAATTCGAATCTAGGTGCTAGGGTTTGCTACATGTGCTAGCATGTTCATCTTGCAAACATGGTCTAATCCAATTAGACCCTTAATCAACTCTCTTTGTGTGTGACCCATTGGGTTCCACATCTAACCAGTAGTGAGTCTGGGTGTGATTTGACCTAATCTGGTTAGAACTTAACCAAACCGATTTAGGTCAAAACTAGCCAACCCAATTTGACTTAATTTAGAACACTTTCTAATTTAATGATCAAATTAAAATTTTAATTTGATCAAACCCACAAGACATGATTGACGTCTAGCAACGTATCATGACTTCTCAGAAGATGTGAAATTTTGATGAAAATATCAAAAATATCCTTCAGTGAAAATTACCATGCAACTAGATCCTTCGATCTTCCTACATCCTGAATATGACTCTAGGTATGAAAATATGTTCAATCCCAATATCATATTCATTTCTCTTTCAATCTTATGATGATGATTCATTTAATGAAATATTAGAAACTATTTCTAATTTTCATCATGCTTTGATCAAAGTCTTCCTGAATCATCATTTGTTTGAAGCAGGTAGGATGCTATTTCCTCTTACCAGGAGAGATCGATTCCATGTTAACCTACTCACAACCTTCATATATATAATCTACCATATCTAGATCATCCCATACATAACTGAGTCATGAATGAGTATGAACCAAAATATGGATTTATATATATAAGATTCTATGGTAGTTTCAGGTCAAAGGATTACATGCACAAATTCCACTATGAGAACCATCTATTGACATGTAGATAAGACTCCATTAGATATTCTCGATTTGGATCAATTCAGTGAACTCATTCTCTAATGAGCACCCACATTCTTGTATTAGTGTCATACACAAGTTATTGTGAGATCAATCACCCTCTCAATCGAGCATACAAAGAATGTGCTAGTCTTACCGAAAAATATTGATCCCTAACTCAATGTCCCATCGACTAGGAATATTTAAATTAGGATTTTAAGATTTTAGATCTCACTGGTATGATCTCATCATAATCCTAAAACCATAGCCCTAATTTATAGGGTTCATCATAATCTTAAATAAATAATAAGACACTGCATATGATGAAATAAATGCCTTTATTTATTTATTAAAAAATATCATTACATGAGTTTGGAAGATAAGGAACAGTCCAAAAATTAATTAGCTTGAGGGCATATTCCTTTCAATCTCCCACTTGCACTAAAACCAATCGCCCTTATATTTTAATCCCATACAATCAAGGTGGCGATCAAACAGTTGCAGTGGTAAAGCCTTAGTGAATGGGTCTGCTATGTTGTTCTTTGTGTCAACTCGTTCTATGACTACATCTTGTCTTTCAATAATTTCATGAACAAGATGGAAGCGTCTCAGAATGTGTTTGGATTTATGATAAGACTTTGGTTTCTTTACTTGAGCAACAGCTCCAGTATTATCACAGTAAAGTAGTACTGAATTCTTAATTTCTGAAATAATACCTAATTTAGTGATGAACTTCTTCATCCAGACAGCTTTCTTGGTGGCTTCACTTACAGCTATGTATTCTGCTTCAGTGGTTGAGTCAGCTATAGTTGGCTACTTAGTACTTTTTCAACTTACTGCTCTACCATTTAGAGTAAAGACATACCCTAAAATGGATTGGCTATCATCTGGGTCTGATTGAAAACTAGAGTCAGAATATGCTTCTAATTTAAGATCAGAACCATCATATACTAGAAAAATATCTTTAGTCCTTCTCAAGTACTTAAGAATATTTTGCACAGCTTTCTAATGATCCTCTCCTGGATCAGCTTGAAATCTACTTGCAATGCCTAAAGCACAAGCAACATCAGGCCTTGTACATAACATGGCATATATTATTGATCCAATAGCCGAAGCATAAGGAATAGAACTCATTCTATTTTTCTCTTCAGGTGTCTTTGGAGACATCTTTTTAGAGAGATGTATGCCTTGACTCATGGATAAATAACCTCTTTTACTCCCATCCATACTGAATCTTTTTAGTATTAAGTCAATGTACCTTGATTGGGACAAGCGTAGCATCCTCTTGGATCTATCTCTATAGATCTTTATTCCTAGTATATAGGATGCTTCTTCCAAATCTTTCATGAAAAACTTATTTGATAGCCATAATTTGACTGATTGTAACATTGTAATATCATTCCCAATGAGGAGTATGTTATCTACATACAGAACCAAGAAGACTATGGTTCTCCCACTAGTTTTCTTATACACACATGGTTCATCAACGTTCTTGTTAAAACCAAACTCTTTTACTGTTTCATCAAATCGGATGTTCCAACTCCTTGATGCTTGCTTTAACCCATAAATAGATTTCTTAAGCTTGCAAACCTGATTTGGTCTCTCATTTGACTCAAATCCCTTTGGCTGTGACATATAGACCTCCTCCTCAAGGAACCATTAAGAAAGGCAGTCTTTACATCCATTTGCCATATTTTATAATCGTGGTATGTTGTTGTGGCAAGCATAATTCGAATAGATTTGAGCATGGTAATTGGTGAAAATGTTTCATCATAATCAATCCCCTATTTTTGCCTAAAATCCTTAGCCACCAATCTGGCCTTATAGGTTTCAATTTGACCATCTACTCCAATCTTTTTCTTAAAAATTCATTTGCATCCAATAGGGTTTATATCCTCTGGTGCATCCACCAAAGTCCATATTTTGTTGGTGTGCATGGATTCCATTTCGGATTGCATGGCAGCCAGCTATTTGTAAGAGTCCTTACTTTTGACTGCTTCCGTATAGGTCAGAGGTTCGTCATTCTCAATGACTTGGGCTTCATTATTCTCAATAATGAACCCATACCTCATAGGTGTATTTCTTACTCTTTTAGACCTATGGATAGGAAGTTATGTGTTCTGGTTCTTTTATGTGATTATTTGGTTGAAAAATTTTTATTTGTTTTCCTTGAACTTCACTAAGTTCAATATTTCTGCCACTACCCTTTTCTAGGATAAATTTCTTTTCCATGAAAGTGGCATGCCTACTTACAAATATCTTTTGTTCAGTAGGATAGTAGAATAAATATCCTATACTATTTCTAGGATATCTTATAAATAGACATCTGTTTGATCTAGCATCAAGTTTATGTCCAAAATTTTTTTTGACATATGCTGGACAACCCCATATCTTAAGATACTTAAGATTAGGTTTTTTACTTCTCCATATATCATATGGAGTACTAGATATAGATTTAGAAGGTACTCTATTCAAGATGTAAATTGCAGTCTCCAGGGCATGACCCCAGAAGAAAATAGGTAATTTAGTGAAGCACATCATGGATCGTACCATATCTATTAAGGTATGATTTTTTCTTTCGACTACACTATTCAATTGTGGTGTATAAGGAGGTGTCCATTCAGAGAGAATTCCTTTAACTTTAAGATAGTCAAGAAACTCACTAGATAAGTATTCTCAAAGAGAGAGAATTGAACTCATCTTCTAATGAGCACCCCACATTCTTGTATTAGTGTCATGCATAAGTTATTGTGAGATCAATCACCCTCTCAATCGAGCATACAAAGAATGTGCTAGTCTTACCGAAAAACATTGATCTCTAACTCAATGTCCCATCGACTAGAAATATTTAAATTAGGATTTTAAGGTTTTATGTCTCACTAGTATGATCTCATCATAATCCTAAAACCATAGCCCTAATTTATAGGGTTCATCATAATCTTAAATAAATAATAAGACACTGCATATGATGAAATAAATGCCTTTACTTATTTATTAAAAAATATCATTACATGAGTTTGGAAGACAAAGAACAACCCAAAAATTAATTGGCTTGAGGGCATATTCCTTTCACCAAGTAGAGTTGCTCCGCATACCAGGCATTTTGGTCTATGTGAGATGATATTCCGGTGCCATCATGACCTGCAACATTAATGAACATTAACCCATATAACATGTTGAACAATAATATTAGTAGAGCATCAATAAATAATAGACTCTAACATTTATACCAGAATGTTGAAGTCATCATCTAGTAGCATGTACAATATGGATATCACCATCTTTCCTGATAAATGTATCTAGGACCTTGACAGCACCAGATAAGTTTTATCCTAGAGGAGCACTTTGTATGTATGGTCCAACATCATCATCAACCTCAGTATCATCAAATATATGCCTAGGCACCATCCTCACAATAACACCTCACCAAGGCTCCAAGGGATCACTAACGTAGAAGACTTGACTAGCTTGGAAGGCAAGTATATAGGGTTCTTTAGTGTGGAGATGGCATTGCATGTTAATGAGAGTAAAGCCGCACTCATCAGTCTTCATCCCTAACTGAGACAAGGTGTCAAACCAATCCTATTTCATCAATGCAATCCTTTCATTAGAATAGTAGTCTAAGATGACATCTTCTCGACCACTTCATAATAGTTCAGATCCTCTGTACAAGGCTGTGAATCCTTCGAGCTAGTATAACATCCAGTGGTGGCACTCAACATCACACCACTATTTTGTGTTTCCATATTTATGGACCGACTGTAAGTATTAAATCTATAGCCATTAATGACGAGCTATTTATATTCATGTATGGTATGATTAGGATCCATTGAAAGAGCATGCACTTCAGAACTCATATCACCAAATAATAATCTCTACTCCTAATTAAGAAGATGACCCCTAATTAGTAAATATATTCAAATAAGTTGCACAAGCCAAGAATATGTAATCGCTTACATGATCTTTGAACTATTTAGAAAATTCTTTACGATGCATTTTCTATTTCTTCCGTATACTTAGAGTATCGTATTTTACTCTTATATTCTCCTTTTGTTTGCTGCATGCATAAAGAATAAATTTAGGTGTAATTAGATATTTTCTTCTAAATACTATAAAATAAATAAGGCTGAGTGACTCACCTTATATACGGCTCAATGACATCACAGTTGAAAAGTATGTAGCGGTGCATCTTTTTTCTTTCCTCAATGCTCAAATTAGTGAGGCAGTATGAAGTGAAAAGTCCAACTAGCTATGGAATGAACTCAAATGCAAGCTCAATTGGTTCATACTAATCATCCTAATTTCTCATTGACCAGTTACAACATGTCTTGAGCTTGTTTAAGTATATAGTACAAAAATCCATACACTCTTGACCAAAATAACACTCTGCTATGGATCTCTCTAGACGATTCATATTTTTTACATAAGATTTCAGCATTTGAATATTTCTCTCGGTGGGGTACATCCATCGATAGAACATTGGGCCTCCAAGTGCAACTTCTCTTGTAAGATGCACGGTGAGATGCATCATAACTATGAAAAATGATGATGAAAATATCTTCTCCAAATCATATAATATAGTCACCGCCTTGCCTTCATTTTCTTCATATCTTTCTTAAGCAACTTCTTTGCACAAATATCTCTATAGAAGTTGCAAAGATGAATAACAGCCATTCAGATATTTTTTGATAACATGCAGTGAATAGCTATTAGGATCAACTCCTACATCAACACATGATAATCATAAGTCTTCAATCCCCTAATTTTAATATTTTTATTATTCACACACTTTGATATGTTGCTTGAGTACCCATTTGGGATCTTTACATCCTTTAATACACAAAGAAATATGGATCATTTGGAGGTATTCATAATATAGCATGTATGAGGGAGCCTCCATTATTCTTTTCCTATTGGCTCCAAATGGATTGATCTTCTAATATTCCATTTTTTCAAGTCAAATCAAGAATTTAAGTTGTTCTTGGTCTTATCCTTGATGTTCAAGATTGTTGTCAATAGGAGCTTGCACATGTTCTTTTCAATATATATTACATCTAAGCAGTGGCACAATAAGTTTATCTCCCAATATGGCAAGTCAAAGAAGATACTCTTTTTCTTCCAATTAAAGTATGTGTCATCTTTTTTTGATCGACGCTTTCTCTTCTTACCATCAATCAGATCATCTTTTCTAAATTCAATATTGAGACTATCCAACTCTCTCAACACCTCACTCCTAGACATCTGGCTAGATGCCTCACCTTCTTCAACAATGCCATTGAAGGAGCATGCATCTCTTTTGTATGAATGGTTTTGATGGAGAAAATGTTGATGTCCTATAAAGCTAAAGCTCTTTCGATGTATCAATCTTTTAGATTGGATGTTCTTTTCATAAATCAAGCATGCTAGTTCATCTTTTGTGCTTCAGCCTAACTTTAGGGCATAAGCTGGAAAGTCATTTATTATCCATAGAAGCACTATATGCATGGAGAATAACCCATTCATCAAAGCATCAAAAGTTAGAATATCTTAAATGCTCCATAATTATTTCAGCTCAGTAATAAGAGGCTGTAAATAGACATCAATGTCATTACCTACTTTCATCAGTCTAGAGATGAGTAGTGTCATGAAAGCAAAGAATTTTTTCATACACATTCATGATGGAAGGTTATAAACATGAATAAACACTAGCCATATATTGTGGATAGTATTCATATGCTTAAATAGGTTGAAACCATCGCATGACAAGCCCAACCTCACATTACATATCTCTTGTGTAAAGTCAGGATGTATTTCATTAAACTTCTGCCATGCCTCTCTATCAACTGGATGCCTAAATGAATCATCTTTTGTTCGATTCTCTTTATGCCATCTCATGTCCTTCGATGTCCTTACTGACATAAATAATTTTTATAGTCTTAAAATCAAAAAAAAGTACCACATCAACTTTTAAGGTACATGGGTTGATGTGCCATCTTTATTCTATTTTTATTTTGATACACCGCACCTCGTGCATTCATTTTGGTGGACATCTTTCTACCAATAGAGCATACAATCATTGGGACATGCATATATCTTGGTGTAAGAAAAGTTTAGTTATTTAATAATCTTTAATGCCTTATAATTATTCTTTAAAATTTATGCATTGTTCGAAAGAATGTCCCCCAAAAGCTCTAGTATGCAGTTCACTCTATTGTTATTGAATCCGTTGGAGCATTTCGCATGATACAATTGGATTAAGAACTCCAGCTTTGCCATCTTTATCCAAGATATAATAAAATATTAGCATCCTCCATCAACTTATGGACCTTCTCTATATCCTCACTATTATCATTCCATCAACCATAGGATCAGGTATGGACATAGATGCACCATCATTATGGCCAACAAATAAAAAAATATTATGAACCATTTATTCCACTCCCACATCATGTTGATCACCTTCTTATAGCTTTCCCTCATTATGTTGATCTCAATAAATTTTATAACCAACTTTAAAGTCATAAATAGTGAGGTGATCATTTACATCTTGACGAGATAGCCACAGTCTATCCATACACTTCTTATAAGGATATTGGATAAGTCTATGGTCTCCAAATTTCTCTATAGCAAAATCAAGAAATTTTTGAAGTCTAGTCTTATATTCTGACGAGAGCTTACTAAACTTTATCTAACCCTTATCTATTTTAAAAATAATGATACTATAAATAAATCATGTGTGGAACTTAAATTATATACCAATGCATTGTAAACAACTCATGAGCCATAATCGATATTAAATATCATTTTCATATATATCTAATTAAATGCATCCTATCATGAACTAATAGGTAAAGATAGGTTCTATCCCATTCAGAAATTGCATTAATTTTATAGGTTTATTATAGTAATCAAATGATATACAATAGAAATTGAAAGAAATTTTAGCAGTACTTCTCCTTAGTTCTCCCATGTAGGGAGAACTAAAGAAAAATACCATCCAAAATTTTTTTTAAAACACTCAGTATATGATTTGATTATTGAAATTATCTATAGAATTATTTATAATTTTTAAACTATCCAAATTAGATAATTAATTGATCATTGTACATAATTCTTCTGTCTATACAAAAAATATATAAATGTACGGGTGTTGGAGATTATGTACACTAGTCAATTGATGGATCTATTATTATGCAATTAATAAATAAAAATAATAAGATATAAATAGTAACCCAAAAAATGTTATGCAATAAATTCTACAACATAAATTACATCCATAAATAATTAAGGAGCAACAAATTATAATTTTATTTTCTATTGGTGGTAGGGGTTCTCTTAGTGGCCGACATGTACCATGGCCATGGGCACGGTCTAGAACCCATCGATGGGGGCAAGAATTCTCTTAGCCGCTAGCACAGCTCACGACCGTCGGCATGGCTCAGAACCTATCGGTGGGGGTTTCCTTATTGGCCAGCATAGCCCAAAACCATCCACGGTCACCGACATGGCACAGCCCAAGGCTACCGACATAGCCCAGGGCCATCCTTGATCGTTGATATGGCATGACCTAAGATTGCCGACCCAGCCTAAAACCCACTAGTACAATCCAGAATCAATCGATAGGAGTTCTCTTATCCACCGACATGATCTATGATCGATAGATAATTATAATATTTATAATAAATATTTATAATATTTATAATAAATATTTATAATATTTATTATAAATATTATAAATAATTAATAAATATTACTATAAAATTTTAAAGAATAAAATCATACTTATGGCTATGGAGAGGGGATCGCACATAGCTTCGAGGATCGTCGACGGTGGTGCTAGAGAAAGACGACGATGCTAGAGATAAGAGAGATACAAGATAATGAGATACAGAGAGAAGCGAGAGAAAGAGAAAGAGGAGAGAGAAAGAAAGAGGAAAGAGAGAGAAAGATATATATAGAGAGAGAAGAGAGAAAGAGAAAGAGGGAAGAGAGAAAAAAAGGAAAGAGAGAGAAAGATCTAAAGAGAAAAAGAGAGAAGAGAGAGAAAGATCTAGAGAGAGTAGGAAGGGGGTGGGTCGGGCTGAAAAAAGAGGAGAGAGAGTAGGGAGGGGGTGGGTCAGGCCGAGGGAAGAAGAGAGAGAAAGTGAGAGAGTAGGGAGGGATCGAGGCTGGCGGCAGGGCCGATCGGGGAAGAAGGGAGAGGCAACGGAGGTGGCAGAGCCGATGGAAGAGCCGATCGGGGAGGTGGTGGGGTCGACGATCGGGCCAATCGAAAAAAGAAAAGGATAGGCGAGGGAGGTGGTGGATCGATGGATGAGCCGATCAAGGAAGAAAGGGAGGGGAGGTGATGGATCGACAGCCGAGGAAGAAGGGGCAGGCATGGGAAGGTGGTGGAGCGACGGCTGAAGCCGATCGGGGAAGAAGGGGGTAGGTGGGGGACGTGGCAAAGCCGATGGTTGAGGAAGAAGGTGGAGGTGGGGGTGGAGGAAATGCAGATCGAGGAAAAAGATAAGATGGGGGAGGAGGCGGCACCGCCTAGGAAAGAAAGAGGAGGTGGGGGAGGAGGCGGCGCCAACTGGGGAAGGAAATGGAGGGGAGATGCCTCATCGATGGCGGAGAGGAGGGAGAGAAAGAGAACTTGAAAGGATTAAATTTGGGGAAGAAATTTGGAGAAAAATAACTTAACCTTTGACAACGGTTATAGAAAATTATTTTCATAGCTCTGTGGCCGCGATTTTCAGTAACCACTGCTACAGATTGGTAATAAATTTTTTTTTAAATATTATATATTTCTAAAATTTAATGGCAATCTTTATCATTCATTATCTAAATAATTATTATTAGAGTGTTATCAAAAAAATTATTTTGATCTGATAGTCCTAGCTTCATCGATTAGTAAAATTTGATTTTAATGAGCACGATCGATGATGCGATGATCTGATAGATGGAGATAATTGATAGATCCAAAAATCTATAATGATGATCTCGGTGCTATTTGTATCACACTATCAAAGTTTCACTTCAATCGGATATCATTATCATAGTCAATTTAGTATAGGATGATTTCGATCGTTAAATGAGAAATGAGTGATCAAAGAACCAGATGGCATTCGATTATGAGATAATCTTTTAGATAAATGATCTTGGCTACTACTTTAATCATTTTTATAGTGATGATCATAAAATTTAAATTATGGATCTAAAAACTATCCAAAACTATATATCGCTCGATACCCATTCTTAAACTCCTTTAGTAATTATGCTTGTACTTTTGCAAGATTTGCTTAACATGAATAGTTCATATAGAAATAATTTAAATTTTATGATCATCGCCATATGAAATGATTAAAATTATAGCCAAGATCATTTAACTAAAAAATTATCTCATAATCAAACATCGTTTAGCCTTTTAATTACTTATTTCTTATTTAACGACTGAAATCATCGCATACTAAATTAACCATAATAATAATATTTGATTGAAGTAAAACTTTGATAGTATACTACAAACATCATCGAGATCATCATTGTAGATTTTTGGATCTATCAGTGGTTTCTATCTATCAGATCATTGCACCATCATTTATGGTCATCAAAATCAAATTTTATTGTTCGATAAAGCTAAGGCTATCAGATTGAGGTGATCTTTTATGATGATACTTTAATCATAATTATTAAGATAATGAATGATGAAGATGGATATTAAATTTTAGAATTATATAATATTTAGAAAAAAAATATGAAAAAAAGATATAGCAATGGTTATAAAGAACCACTGTAATAGACTGGACCTATGGTAGCGGTTACATAAAATCGCTGCCATAGGTCCGACCTATGGCAACGGTACTGCCATAGATCTAGTTTATTGCTGTAGTTATATTTAATCACCACTATAGGTCCAATCTGTGATAGAATTTATGGCAATGATTGATTAACCACTGCCATAGGACTGACCTATGGCCGTGATTATTGTAAACCATTGCTATAGGTTGTCCTATTGTAGTGATTTTATGTAACCGCAGCTATAGATCGACCTATGGCAGTGGTTTACAATAACCACTGCCATAGGTCCGACCTATGATAACGGTTATATGCAACAACTACCGTAGAGTCTATGATAGCAGTTTTCAAAACTGCTGCAATAGTAAGTACTGCCGTAGTCTCATTCTATAGTAGTGAATCATGAGCTGGTAGGGAAGGATGCTATATAAAAAGAGGTAGCCATATATAAGATGCGGCAAAATAATTTCTTTACTATTAAATATATCATACTGGCTTCTATGAGTAATGAGTTATAAATACAACATGATGGCATGGACCCTCAGTTTATACTGCTCAATCTTAAAGAGCTGTATGATGAATGGAGTAGAACTACTAGGTATGAGATATTTAAGAATTTGTTTCATGCTAGGATGATAGAAGAAACATCTGTATAAGATCATATTCTCATGGTAATTGACCTGATCACTAGATTAGATTAATTAGATTCTATGATGGATGGAAAGCTGAGTCAGGATCTAATTTTATAATCACTCCCAGAATCATTCTTTCAGTCTATTATGAACTATCATATGAACAAACTGAATGCCTCATTTTCTAAGCTATTAAATATGTTCAAAATAGTGAAGAGCCATGTTAAGAAGGATAAGGCTCCACTTCTTCTTATGGATGGGATCTCAAAGAAGAAAACATGCAAGAAGGGTTCAAAGAAAAGATTGAACCATAGTATCATGAAGAGAAAAAAGGGAAAGAAGGCTTCTGGACAAGTGACTTATTTTCACTATGGCAAAGCAGGTCACTAAAAAAAAAATTGCAAGGCTTACCTTGCAACTATAAAGGCTAATGCAAGCATTGCACCAAAGGTATGTATGAGATACATACTATTTTGTCAAACTCTCGGGCATTAGATACCACCTGCGATTCTCATATCTGCAAGTCATTGTAGGGACTACAAAAAAATAGAGTATTGAAGAAGGGTGACTCAAGCTCTACGATGCTGGAGGAGAGTCCATCCAAGTTGAAGCTGTAGGAACAAATATCTTGAAGTTATCTTCTTAAAAGATCTTAGAGCTAGAGAATTATTATTATGTACCTAAGATCATTAAAAATATTATTTCTATATCATTGCTATTACAACAAGGTTATGAAATAAATGGAAAGAGTAATGGTTGCTCAATTTCTTATTCTAATGAAATTCTCTATTATGGTATTTTTGACAATAGTCTTCTGATTCTATCTCTTAATGATAATATTTTTCATATTGATCAAAATAAGTATTGAAAGGGAGAAAAAATAAATAATACTTTACTTTGGCATTGTCGGTTTGGTCATATAAGTGAGACAAGAATTAACAAGTTGTACAAAAAAGAGTTCTTTAATCCTTATGATTATGAATCATTAGAAACTTATGAATCTTATCTTATGGGTAAAATGACCAATACTAAATTTAGTGGATATGGAGAAAAGATATATGAGCTATTAGGACTTATATATACAGATGTATGTAGTCCTATGACAACTCAAGTCAGAGGAGGATACTCTTATTTTATAATATTTACTGATGATTTATCTAGTTTTGGATATGTGTATCTTATAAAATACAAATCTGAAGCTTTTGATAAATTTAAAGACTATCAAAGTATGATCGAGAAATAAATTAGAAAGAGTATAAAAACTCTTCGATTTGATCGATGAGGATAATACTTATCCAATGAATTTCTAGATTATCTTAAAGAAAAGAAGATTCTCTCTAAATAAATCCCTTCTTATACATCACAGTTAAATAGTATAGTTGAAAGGAGAAATCATACTTTATTGGATATGGTGTGATTCATGATGTACTTTACAAAATTACCTATTTCCTTCTAGGGTTAGGCACTAGAGACTGGGGTTTATATCTTGAATAGAGTATCTTCAAAATCTATATCTAATACTCCACAAGAGATATGGAGAGAAAAGAAACCTAATCTTAAGTATTTTAAGATATAGGAATGTTTAACATATGTCAAAAAAATTTTGGACATAAGCTAGATGCTAGGATAAATAAATATTTATTTGTAGGATATCCTAAAGATAGTATGGGATATATTTTTTACATCCTACTAAATAAAAGATATTTGTTAGTAGGCAAGATACTTTTATGAAGAAAGAGTTTATCCTAGAAAGAGGTAGTAGAAGAAATATTAAATTTAATGAAGTTCAAAACCTACAAATAGGAACATAAAATATTCCTCAACCAGATGAACATATTAATGAGGTACAACCTTAACATGCAACTTCTCTCCAAAGGTTGGATAGAGTGCGAAATGTACCTCTGAGGTATGGATTTATTTTTGAGAATAATGAAGCCAATATCATTGAAAATGATGATCCTCTGACTTATATAGAAGCTGTCGTGAGTAGAAACTTAGACAAGTGGCTAGAGGCTATGAAATTAGAAATGGACTCAATGTACACCAACAAAGTATGAATTTTGATTGATGCACCAAAAGATGTAATCTCTATTGGGTGCAAATAGATCTATAAGAAAAAGATTAGAGTAGATGGCTAAGTTGAAACCTATAAAGCTAGATTGATGGCTAAAGGTTTTAGACAAAAGCAAGGTGTTGATTATGATAAAATATTCTCACCTGTTGCCATGCTCCAATCTATTAGGATTATACTTATTATAGCAGCATATTATAGTTATGAAATCTAACAAATGGATATGAAGGCTGCCTTCCTTAATGGTTACCTTAAAGAAGAGCTTTATATATCTCAGCTAGAAGGATTTGTCTCAAGTGAGAGAGCAAATTAGGTATGCAAGCTTAAGAAATTTATTTATGAATTCAAATAGGCTTCAAGAAGTTAGAACATCTATTTTGATGTAATAGCCAAAGAATTTGGCTTTATCAAAAATATGGATAAACATTGTGTGTACAAAAAGACTAGTGGGAGTGCCATAGTCTTCTTAGTATTGTATGTAGATGACATACTTCTCATTAGGAATGATATCCCAATGTTACAATTGGTCAAGTTATGGCTATCCTATATACTTGGTATAAAGTTCTGTAAGGATAAATCTAAAAGGATGCTAGGCTTGTCCCAATTGAGGTACATAGATTTAGTGCTGAAAAGGTTCAACATAGATGGAAGTAAAAGATGTTACTTATTCATGAGTCAAGGTATACATCTCTCTAAGAAGATGTCTCCTAAGCTACCTGAAGAGAGAAATAGAATGAGCTCTATTTCCTATGCTTTGGTAGTAGGATTAATAATGTATGCTATATTACATACCAAACTTGATGTTGCTTATGCCTTAGGCATGGCTAGTAGATTTCAAGCTGATCTAGGAGAGGAGTACTAGAAAGTAGTGAAAAATATTCTAAAGTATTTGAAAATGATTAAGAATATTTTTCTAGTATATGATGGATCTGATCTAAAACTAGAAGGGTGTTGGTGCAGAAAACTGCAGATACCAAAATTATCTGGAGTTGAGGAAGACGGGGTCGCCATTGGAACCTGCAAAATAAGTCCAAAATTGAAAGTGGGGTGGCTCTAGTAGGACCCTCCAACGGTCAAGTCAGTTCTCTATCCATAGAAATAAAATGCTCAAAAAATTTTAGCAGAGTTTTGAGCTTAGAGAGAAAATATGTTTGGAGGGTCCCTTATATAGGTGGAGCTCATAATCAACTAATGGTGATAGCCATAACTGCCTGATAGTGGGCCATTCGAAGCCACGTAGAGTTTGTTACGGAGGATGAGTTATCATTTGTCATGACTTGCAAGCAGTTGAGATCCATTTGTTGGAGTTCGGATGTTGATTGAAGATTTTAGTCTATGCAATGAGCTTGTAAGCGATCGTGTTGGGATATCTGCTATTCTGATACCACTTATTAAGGATCTAGTATCAAATTATTATAGTAAAAAAAATAAAATAAAAAAATAATTAAGTACATGGATCAATCTGGCTCGCCTTCACGGGACATGCAAAGCTTTACTATGAAAGAGAAAAATAGGTATAAGAGGAGAACATCCACTCTCAACTCACCATACAGAAATCTTTCTCAATTAGAAGCTATCCTTACAAAAGCTCTCTCAGAATCCTAAGAAGATCCTTAGAAACTATAAGATGCTCTACCCTCATAGCCTCCTTACTGGATGCTATGTACCTATTGCTTCTTTCTCTTGCGGGCTGCACGTACTTGGCGCTCTGCCAAGCTCCTCTCGATGGCTGCCTAAGCCTCTCTACGTGCCTCTCACACCACATGCACCACCTTTGCTACTCCATAGTACCTCAGCTCTTTAAATAGGATGAGAATTCTCTTCTCAGGAGTTCACAGGAGTTCTAACAGGACTCTTTCTCCTAATATGAGTCGAACATATCCTTGATGAAGTCTTGAAATATTTTTCGACCTTTAGATCATAACCGCAACTCTTCATGGCTGTTGGATCTTGTGGTCCATGCGTAACTCCTGTAGATCCTTTGGATTAATCATAATTCGAGTCCAAATAGAAAACCCTATCTTATTCTGTTCACCTCCATTGATCTGGCTCGGTCAGGAGTCGAGCTGGCTTGGCTGCATCTCGCCCAAACTCCTACTTTTTGTCTGCCTACGAGAGCCGACTCGGCTGTGGCTCGAACCAGCTTGATCTCAACTTAAGCCAACTCGAACCCATATCCATGCCAGCTCGACTGCTTGCTGATACTGATTCTCCTCTACTATGGATCGAATTCGAGGCATCAAATTCTAACAATCTGTACCTTGACTCGATATCCAGCCTGAAGGGAAATCCTGATTTCTCGATCCAGGTTCGTCCAGATTTGATCAGATCAAGAGATATATTTCAAAAATTTTCTCTTGATCTCAATTAGATCTTGATAAGTTTCAGATCTGATTATTATTATTTTAATAAATAAAATAAAATAAGATAAATTAAATCAAATTTAATTTACCTGATTTGGGTAATCCTATTACCCTGTAGATGATCCTAATTGCAGCGGAAGGTTCTGGATCTTAGCCACGCAAGCGCCTGGCCTCTACGGGTATCCACTCGGGTTGGATCTGGAGATCCTCTTCTTCTCTATCACACCTTCAAAAATCAGATCTGGATCTGATCTGGAGGATCTTCAAAACTCTTTTGAAGATCTGCAGTCGTCCTTTTGCAGCAGCGCAGCCTTCTTGCTTTTGATCGCCTTTCCTTGATCTGAATCGCACCAACCTAAATCCAAAACACTTTTGGACGTGGAGAGCAAGGGGAGAAGAGACTATGGCATGGAGAAGGAGGGGAGAGGCAGCCTTGGGGCGTGGGGTCTAATTGCATTAGAATTAGGGTTGGGCGCAGGGTCTTATTTATAGACCTCTTGTGATCCAACTCCTCTTCCTCTCAACCAATCACAACCCTTTGTGAAATCAGATCTAAATCTGATTGGTTGGAATAGAGACCCCTGGATTCCTCCTTAGAGGGCGCCTAAGACCAGTCAAACTGGATTCTTAGTAGAACTCTGATTGGAATCCAAAAGGGAGGTGGAGTCCTTGTCCAACAAGGACTCCTAGGCGCCTCCTACTTGGGCTCACGCCACCCTTGGCGTGCGCCCTTCTCCTTGCCAGGTTCTGGCAGGGGGACAGGCCCCCACCAGCTCTCCAATAGGTGCATGACATGTGGTCAAAAGTCAAAGGGTCAATGGTCAACGTTTGACCAGTCAAAGGTAGACTTTTGACCAAAGTCAAAGAACAAGAAATGGCAGGTGACCAAAAATGGCAGGTAATGTCTTACAAAATAAGACAACCTATTCTGACTTGGACAACCTCCAGTCAGACCATATGAAGGCCTCTGATTGAGCACAAACTCCTTTGGCTCAGTCAGGACAACTTATTTATGATAGTAAAAGAAGAACGTTAGGTTCAATCGAGTGCTAGCACGATTTCCTTGAACCTAATTGAATCTCATTCAGATCAATTGAACTAGATCAGTTCAATTGATGATCACCAGATTCAAACCCTTGTTTGTGTGACCCAGTTAGGTTCAGTTCTGTATGGTAATGGGATATGTCATGATCTCTATCATCGACATCATCGAAACTCCTTTCGATGGATCAGAACTCTTCTGATTCGAACAGCTAGAATGATCGATCATCTAAATCATTCTAATTGCTCCCAAAATCCACCAGTGACACCTAGCAGTATATGGTGGCAACCCATCAGAGCTGAATGCGAACCTCTTGGTGCAGCTACCTGTGTGATTAAGTTCTTCTATCTTGAGCCCCGATCAGATTAGGGTTAAGGTGAACTCGTCAAACCCTAGTCTCTGTCATATGATGTAATCATTCGATTCGAGTCCAATGTGAAAATCTAAATAGAAACTCTTTCTATTATTTCACTCTACCATGGCCATGGATTTCTGGACTTGATTCTCATGATCATCATAGGGCTGCTCCTCTACCACCGAGGTAGATAGATTCCATCTTGATGCAATCCAGTTCCTACAATGAACATGCTATAGCCAACATACACCTCAGGGTTCCATATGGCTAGGAGACCGAGTAATGGTGTAGTCAAACTATAACACCCTCAAGGTGAACTGCCGATGCATCTCAGGTCAAAGAACCAGACACACTACTGCAGCATCGAGTCAGTCATTGACGAGAAGGTAGACTTCCTAATGACTACTCGAGGTGGTCACGCTCAGTGCCCTCGTTCTCTAACGAGTACCTGTACTCTCGCTCCGGTGTCTCCACACCGTAGACTCAAGACTCATCTACTAAAGAGAAGCGATCGTACACCAACCTTCCGGATCAATCACCATCCTCGTGATGATCCTATGGTCGGGAGCATGTTTATGAGTTAATAATGATTATTCATGTCTTAAATTTTCAACTCTTGAAAATATGAATTATCATTACCATTAACTCAAAGGATGTATCACAGACACTAAATACACATATGTGATAGAAAATAACCCATTTTATTAATTATAGTCAAAATTATAATTTTGCCCCTAGAAGTGTATTACAAGTGTCAGCCAATTCTGGCTTCTAGGGCACATATATCTAACAATCTCCCACTTGTCCTAAAGCCAATTGGCTACAAGTCTAAGTCCCATCTTCTCAAGGTGGGCTTCGATCTTCTGCTGGCCCAACGGCTTTGTAAGTGGGTCTGCCACATTATCTGCGGAGTTGACTCTCTTGACCTCAACGTAACCTTTCTCAAGGTAATCGCGGATGAGATGATATCGCCGCTCAATGTGCTTGGACTTCTGGTGAGACCTCGGCTCCTTAGCAAGGGCTATGGCGCCATTGTTGTCGCAGTAAAGAGGAATGGCATCTGATGGCATTACTCCAATTTCTGCAGCAAACTTCTTGTACCAGAATGCTTCCTTTGCAGCCTCTGATGCAGCTATATATTCTGCTTCCATGGTGGAATCTGCTATCACAGTTTGCTTGGAACTCTTCCAGCTGACAGCTCCACCATTGCACACAAACAGACTTCCAGATGTCGACTTTCGATCATCTATATCAGGACATGAAGTCCGAGTCTGTGTATCCCTGAACTTGGAGTTCTCCATTACCAAAGACCAACATCATATCCTTAGTTCTTCTCAAGTACTTAAGGATACATTTCACAGAAGTCCAGTGTTCTTCACCTGGATTTGACTGATATCTGCTTGTGACACTCACAGCATGGGCTATATCAGGTCGTGTACATAGCATGGCATACATGAGGCTCCCTATTGCAGAAGCATAAGGGATCTTGCTCATGCGTTCTATTTCCTCAGGTGTGCTGGGGCACATCTTCTTGGAAAGATGAATACCATGTCTGAAGGGTATTAATCCCCTCTTAGAGTTTTCCATACTAAACCTCTTTAGTACTTTCCTCTATGTACATCTTCTGTGAAAGTCCTAGCATCCTATTCGGTCTATCCCTATAGACCTTAATTCCTAGAATAAAGGATGCTTCACCTAGGTCTTTCATGGAGAATTCCTTGGACAACCATATCTTGACTGATGTCAACATGGGAATATCATTCCCAATAAGGAGGATGTCATCCACGTACAATACGAGGAAGACAACAGCGCTCCCACTGACCCTTTTTGAAAACACATGGTTCCTCTTCATTTTTGATGAAACCAAACTTTTTGATCACATCATTGAAACGAGTGTTCCAGCTCCGAGATGCTTGCTTAAGTCCATATATGGACCTTTGCAGCTTGCAAACCTTGTGATCAGTATCACTGGATGTGAAACCTAGCGGCTGTTCCATATAGATATCTTCCTCAAGATATCCATTTAAGAATGCCGTTTTCACGTCCATTTGCCATATTTCATAATCGAAATAGGCTGCAACGGCAAGCAATGTGCGGATGGATTTTAGCATAGCCACTGGGGAAAAGGTATCCTGATAGTCAATGCCTTCGCGTTGACTATAACCTTTTGCCACTAGTCTAGCCTTGAATGTCTCCACATTCCCATCTGCACCAATCTTTCTCTTGAAGATCCATTTACACCCAATAGGTACTATACCTTCTGGTGGATCTACCAAGGTCCAGACTTGGTTTGAGTGCATCGAGTCAATTTCTGACTGCATTGCCTCTAGCCATTTCTCGGAGTCGATATCTGATATCGCCTCGTTGTAGGTTTTGGGATCATCACCATGAGCACCATTACCTACGAGGAACATTTCCTCTACTTCCTCTGAAATAATACCTAAGTATCTTTCAGGGGGACGGGAAAACTCTTTCCGATCTACGAGGTGGAGGAGGTAGTGTTCTTATTGGCTCAACCTGATTTGGTTCCAATTGGTCCTTAGCTCGTTGTACTTGTGAGACTTTCTCATCAAGCTTAATCTGCTTTCCAATGCCGCTATCTTGAATAAACTATTTTTCAAGAAAGATGGCATGTCGACTCACAATCACATTGTGGTCTTCTGGAATGTAGAAATAGTATCCTAATGACTCTTTAGGATATCCTATGAATCGAGCTCTAAAGGACCTAAACTCTAACTTGTCCGCTTGTTGTCTTTTGACATGAGCCGGACAACCCCAAATTCTGAGATGACTCAGACTTGGTTTCTTACCGTGCCATATCTCATACGGTGTGGTAGGAACGGTTTTAGAGGGAACCCTATTCAGTAGATAGAATTGAAGTTAACAATGAATGTCCCCAAAGAAAATCAGGGAGGTCTGTGAAGCTCATCATGGATCGAACCATATCCAATAGAGTCCGATTTCTCCGTTCTGAAACCCCGTTGAGTTGAGGTGTTCCTGGTGGAGTCCATTGAGAGACTATGCCATTTTCCTTAAGATAGTCTAGGAATTCCCGGCTAAGGTATTCACCTCCTCGATCTGATCGAAGAACCTTAATGGGTTTTCCAGTTTGTTTTTCTACTTCATGTCTGAATTCTTTGAACTTTTCAAAAGCTTCAGACTTGTGTCTCATAAGATACACATACCCATACCTAGACAGATCATCGGTAAAGGTAATGAAGTAGACAAAATTGCCTCTAGCCGGCACATCAAATGGGCCGCACACATCAGTATGTACTAGGGCAAGGAGATCTGTGGCCCTCTCCCCATGTCCAACAAAAGGGAGTTTAGTCATTTTGCCTTGAAGACAAGATTCACAAGTTGGATATGACTCAAAAGTCAATGGACTCAATAGCCCATTTTTCTCCAATTTGTTGATCCTATCTTCTGCTATATGACCTAATCTCAGGTGCCATAGATATCTGTCGTTTGGACTATCCCTAGGTCGTTTGGCATTCACGTTTTGCTCGATAGTTAGAACAGGTACATCAATATGTAGCTGATAAAGACCATTAATAAGGAAACCATTTGCAATTTTATTTCTTTCATAAAGAATGTTACAATGGTCCTTAAAGAAGGTGAATCACATAACCTTCTTGTGCTAAGCATGAAACAGAAATCAAATTCCTGCTAGCTGCAGGCACATAATAACAGTCTTTTAAAACTAAGTCTAAACCAGATGGTAATCGAAGAGGGTATGTTCCCACGGCTACTGCAGCAACTCTTGCTCCATTACCGATGCGTAGGATCATGTCTCCATCCCTCAGCCTCCTGCTATCCTCAAGACCCTGCATAGAAGTGCACAGATGAGCACTAGAACCAGAGTCAAGCACCCAACTGGATGCAGAAGAAACCGTAAGGTTAGACTCAATAACGAGCATACCTCCAGAAGGACCTTCCTTCTTGTTCTTCAGGGTGGCCAGGTAAGTAGGGCAGTTCCGCTTCCAATGGCCGTCGCTGTTGCAATGGAAACACTTTCCTTTGCCATCGACCTTCTTCTTCGGTTCTGCCTTCTTCTTCTTTGATCCTTCCACCTTTTGCTTTTTCACAGACTTCTTTTTCTTTCCATAAGACTTTCTTTTGGAAGAAGTCCGTTCCATAGCAAGAACTGAGCCTTTAGAACCTTTCATAGAAAGCTCAGCGGTAACCAGCATATTCATTAACTCGGCCAAGGAATTTTGAAGTTTATGCATGTGGTAATTCATGATGAATTGCCCATATGCATCAGTCAAGGATTGCAGAATAATATCGTTCTGCAAGTCCAAGTCCAACTTCACACCGAGCTTCTCAAGCTCTTCCATGTCCTTGATCATTGTCAGACAGTGATCTTGGACTGACTGCCCATCACGCATCTTAGCCTTAAAAAGTCATTTCGTGACTTGATATTTGGCTGCGCGACTCTGTTCACCAAACATCTCCTGCAGGTGAGCCAACATTTGGCGAGCAGTCCCGATATCTTCATGTTGGCGCTGGAGCTCATCAGACATCGAGCCCAACATGTAGTATCTGGCCTTATTGTCTTCGTCAATCCATTTTTCCAGAGACGCTCTCTGTTCAGTGGATGGACGAGCTGGTAAGGTGGGAGGGTCCTGGTCCAAAACATGTGTTAACTTCTCTGAACCCAAAACAATTTTGTAGTTCCTGAGCCAATCTTTATAATTGGGTCCAGTCAGTCTATGTGTGTCTAGGATACGTGCCAGTGGGTTGGACGCAGACATTTTCCTGTAGAGAGTCAAAGATTCTAGTTAGATACTGTAATTTTGACTTGACCAATTTGTTTAGGGATTTTATTTTTAAACAAATTAGCTCCCACTATTTTCTCGGATCCCTACACTCCCTCTGTAGAGATGCGAAAATCTCCGCGATTGATGATTTCTAGTGGGTGGTGCGGTCTCACCAACTGACTCATCACCTCACCTAACAGTTATTGGTGATGGGTTAGCCAATGAGTGAACAACTCTTGTTCAATGATTCTCTAATCATGGTGCACCCAAACTTGGTCTCTAATTCATGAATCTCACCGTATCCGGAATATTGATCCACTCCTTAGTTAAGTCAGACCCACCATTTGCATAGACTGGGTTCCTAATTGGGTCTCTCACCGTATCCGAAATATTGAGCCCAACTCATCCTCCAGCCCATAGCATCCAATGCCTAATAGACATGGTTGCGTCTTCCCGGTGCAACTGAGCCACTGTATCCAGCCGAGAACAATCAACCCCGGGAAGGGCCCGCACGTCTACAATGGTGGAAGACCTCAGACTTAATCTTTTCTTAGGGAGAATTGATTCAGGTCTCATTAAACTAGACTTGGCTTAGTCATAACAATTATGACTAACCTAGTGGCATGGGTCAGCTCGGATTATTGACCACCTCAGATCAGAACTGTGTCAACAGATATGGCCAGGTAAGTGAGACCGGTGGAAGGAATATGCCGTTAACTCGCACAAGAACGCATTCAGGTCGAGTAGCTTCCAATTAAAAACCAGTCGGTCGTCTGTGCCAAACTTACCTTAGACACCAAATTGTTGAGTCAGAACCAATTGGGTTAGCCTACAATCCAGACTCTAACCTCTGAGCCTAATTAGGTCTTGCTTGATCGTGACTCGATCTTGACCCAGACTTAATCCTATTAGGCTGGTCAATTTAAGCATTGTTGATCCCATCTAACCAACTCTTGATTCGGTTTGATCAACCGCTTAGACCTAATTGAGCTACCCAAGCCCGAACCCAGTATTATGAATATGTCTTAGATCTGAAATTCTCAATTTTAGACCTAATTAATATTCCATAAACTTAATTCTTAATTAAGTTGGGTTCATAAACAAAATATGCACAATAAATCCTAGGGTTTCAGGATCTAGGGTTTTGCAGAAAGTAAGTTTTGGGTTTCTGATTAAGGACGAACACGCAGCACCCCTACACGTCATAAGAACACCCCATCGAATGGGAAGAGAGGGCCTTTAAACCCTTCTTCGTTCTTATGACCGGACGGCCAAGAGGAACGCCTTAATCAGGAACATGTAAATCTACAAAACAGTTATAGATCTATATCATATATCTCATATACAAATTTAGATCTAATCAAGGCATATTTTGCATACATCTCATGTATCAAATCATGCATGTTTTCAGATCTAAATTATCTCATAATAATCTAAAAAATTAGATTTAAATTGATCTAATCAAAATAAATTCTAATCTAGACAATTATGTAGAACTATTCTACAACTAGTCTAGACATGCATCAATCATATCTCATATGATATTTAAAATTAAATAATTTTTATTTGCTGTTTATCAGATGTTATTATAACACTTATAATATCAGAAAATAGTAAATAAGAAGATCTAAAATATGATTTAATCAGATTAAATCAAAGACATGCAAAACTATTCTATAGAACTATTCTATTCTAGAACTAGTCATGCATATCTTCTTAATCTTAGATCCAAATCATTTAATTTTAATTTTTCTGATTTCAGATCTGATCACATCTCATGTGACATCTGAAATCACTTTATTTTCTAATTAAAATAAAATTAAAATCAGATCTAAACAATTTAGAACCATGGCTCTGATACCAGTTGAAGGGAAATCCTGATTTCCCGGTCCAGGTTCGTCCAGATCTGATTAGATCAAGAGATATATTTCAAAAATTTTCTCTTGATCTCAATCAGATCTTGATATGTTTCAGATCTGATTCTTATTATTTTAATAAATAAAATAAAATAAGATAAATTAAATCAAATTTAATTTACCTGATTTGGGTAATCCTATTACCCTGTAGATGATCCTGATTGCAGCGGAAGGTTCTGGATCTTAGCCACGCAAGCGCCTGGCCTCTACCGATATCCACTCGGGTTGGATCTGAAGATCCTCTTCTTCTCTATCACACCTCCAAAAATCAGATCTGGATCTGATCTGGAGGATCTTCAAAACTCTTTTGAAGATCTGCAGTCGTCCTTTTGCAGCAGCGCAGCCTTCTTGCTTTTGATCGCCTTTCCTTGATCTGAATCGCACCAACCTAAATCCAAAACACTTTTGGACGTGGAGAGCAAGGGGAGAAGAGACTATGGCATGGAGAAGGAGGGGAGAGGCAGCCTTGGGGCGTGTCTAATTGCATTAGAATTAGGGTTGGGCGCAGGGTCTTATTTATAGACCTCTTGTGATCCAACTCCTCTTCCTCTCAACCAATCACAACCCTTTGTGAAATCAGATCTAAATCTGATTGGTTGGAATAGAGACCCCTGGATTCCTCCTTAGAGGGCGCCTAAGACCAGTCAAACTGGATTCTTAGTAGAACTCTGATTGGAATCCAAAAGGGAGGTGGAGTCCTTGTCCAACAAGGACTCCTAGGCGCCTCCTACTTGGGCTCACGCCACCCTTGGCGTGCGCCCTTCTCCTTGCCAGGTTCTGGCAGGGGGACAGGCCCCCACCAGCTCTCCAATAGGTGCATGACATGTGGTCAAAAGTCAAAGGGTCAATGGTCAACGTTTGACCAGTCAAAGGTAGACTTTTGACCAAAGTCAAAGAACAAGAAATGGCAGGTGACCAAAAATGGCAGGTAATGTCTTACAAATAAGACAACCTATTCTGACTTGGACAACCTCCAGTCAGACCATATGAAGGCCTCTGATTGAGCACAAACTCCTTTGGCTCAGTCAGGACAACTTATTTATGATAGTAAAAGAAGAACGTTAGGTTCAATCGAGTGCTAGCACGATTTCCTTGAACCTAATTGAATCTCATTCAGATCAATTGAACTAGATCAGTTCAATTGATGATCACCAGATTCAAACCCTTGTTTGTGTGACCCAGTTAGGTTCAGTTCTGTATGGTAATGGGATATGTCATGATCTCTATCATAGACATCATCGAAACTCCTTTCGATGGATCAGAACTCTTCTGATTCGAACAGCTAGAATGATCGATCATCTAAATCATTCTAATTGCTCCCAAAATCCACCAGTGACACCTAGCAGTATATGGTGGCAACCCATCAGAGCTGAATGCGAACCTCTTGGTGCAGCTACCTGTGTGATTCAAGTTCTTCTATCTTGAGCCCCGATCAGATTAGGGTTAAGGTGAACTCGTCAAACCCTAGTCTCTGTCATATGATGTAATCATTCGATTCGAGTCCAATGTGAAAATCTAAATAGAAACTCTTTCTATTATTTCACTCTACCATGGCCATGGATTTCTGGACTTGATTCTCATGATCATCATAGGGCTACTCCTCTACCACCGAGGTAGATAGATTCCCATCTTGATGCAATCCAGTTCCTACAATGAACATGCTATAGCCAACATACACCTCAGGGTTCCATATGGCTAGGAGACCGAGTAATGGTGTAGTCAAACTATAACACCCTCAAGGTGAACTGCCGATGCATCTCAGGTCAAAGAACCAGACACACTACTGCAGCATCGAGTCAGTCATTGACGAGAAGGTAGACTTCCTAATGACTACTCGAGGTGGTCACGCTCAGTGCCCTCATTCTCTAACGAGTACCTGTACTCTCGCTCCGGTGTCTCCACACCGTAGACTCAAGACACATCTACTAAAGAGAAGCGATCGTACACCAACCTTCCGGATCAATCACCATCCTCGTGATGATCCTATGGTCGGGAGCTGTTTATGAGTTAATAATGATTATTCATGTCTTAAATTTTCAACTCTTGAAAATATGAATTATCATTACCATTAACTCAAAGGATGTATCACAGACACTAAATACACATGTGTGATAGAAAATAACCCATTTCATTAATTATAGTCAAAATTACAATTTTGCCCCTAGAAGTGTATTACAAGTGTCAGCTAATTCTGGCTTCTAGGGCACATATATCTAACATAGCCTTCACTTGACTTTGAGAGCTTGTGATCCATCTTGCCCCCATGCCCTAGGGCTTGCCTGCTGATCATGGAAGGGCAAATATGGGAGTTGAGCCAGGCCACTCGATCCCACCTTCATCATGGGCTGTGATCCTCCTGATCTAAGATCTGCTCAGGATAGCCTCCTACGGTAATAGAAACTTTACTTTACGATGTCACCTCTTATCCTCCTGAGTCTCCTGTCTCGTTCCTGATGCATCTCCACTTGGAGCTCCACCTCGCACTAGACTCCCTCTGATTCCTGAAGCTCCATCTCACACTGGACTTCCTGCCATATAGTAATATCCTCTTATCTTCTTCTTCCCCTCCAATATCATCCTATCGCTGTGCATGACCTTTAGGATTCCATCACTAGCTATCTACCTATAGCTATTTGAATCTAGTCTGCTCAGTGAGATAAAATTTTGTTTGAAATTGGGTATGTATCGGACCTCCCCCAATCTTCTCACTTTACCATCATGTGTCCTCTAGCTGACCATCCCGATGCCTCTGATCGCATAGCTTGATCCATCCGATAGATAAATAATATCCTCACTACTTTTTAGAGAGTCAAACTGCTCTTTTCTATAATAAATATGATATGTGCATGAAGAATCTAAAATCCACTACTGGAAAGAACTAGATTCCTCATCAGATATCTCTAGGATATCATCCTTTGACTCGCTACTAGCCATCATTATAGTAGCCCTTATCCGAACCTTGAGTTGTGGGTAATTCTTGACTCGATGCCCCAACTCATCACACCTGTAGCATTTGATCTTGCTAGGGTCTCTCATCTTGGACTTGAATCATCCTCCTCACGATCCTCATCGCTCTGTCTACTACCTCCTGCTCCTCTAGAAATTGCCAATGCTGAGCTGCCACCATCTGAGCTTGAAGCTGAATTCTCCCTCCTAAGAATCTCATTTTGGAGTATTACTGCAGTGACCTCATCCATCTTGATGGTGCTCTTTTCTATTAGAAGAGCAGTCACTAAAGACTCATACGAAGGAGAAAGCGATGCTAGCAAGACCAATGCCCTAGTCTACTAAACTTTTTCATCAATGCTAAAGAGGTCGGTGAGGATCTTTTGAAAGTTAGATAGATGCTCCCATATGCTCTGACCTTCGTCCATCCATAGCTGGTAGAACTGCCTCTAAAGAAATAGTATGTTGGTGAGCGACTTTGTCATATACAACTCCTCAAGCTTCGACCACAGTGTCATGAAAAAAGTCTCGCTAAGTACATGGATCACCACATCATCTACTAGGTACAAGCGAATCATGCTCACTGCTTACATCTAGATCTGCTTGCAATCTTTCACCTCTATGGTGGCTGGCATCTCGTTGTACAAGAGAGCATCGATCAACCCATCTTGAGGACATCCTTTATTCTTGCTTGCCATAAGAAAAAATTGCCCTTTCCATTGAACCCGTTGATCTCTACCTTGATTGTACTTATCTTCTTCATATTCTTCAATCTCTATCCATTGCTGCAATCTATGTTCTGGTACTATCTGGCTCTGATATCAATCCATTGGGATATCAACTATTCTGATACCACTTATTAAGAATCTAGTACCAAATTTTTGCGACATTAAGAAGGAAGAAATAAAATAAGAAAATAATAAAGTACATAGATCAGTCTAAAGGGTTGCCTTCATGGGATATGCAAAACTTCACTATGAAAGAAAAAAATAGGTATAAGAGGAGAACACCCACTCTCAACTCACCGTATATAAATCTCTCTCAACTAGAAGCTACCTTCATAAAAGCTCTCTCAGAATTCGAAGGAGGCCCTCAGAAGCTACAAGATTCTTTGCCCTCATAGCCTCCTCATTGGATGCTATGCACCTATTGCTTCTCTCTCTTGTGGGCTGTACATACTCGATACTCTGTCGAGCTCCTCTCGATGGTTGTCTGAGCCTCTCTATGTGCCTCTCATGCCACACACGCCACCTTTGCTGCTTCACAGCATCTCAGCCCTTTAAATAGGATGAGAATCCTCTTCTTAGTAGTTCACAGGAGTCCTAACAGGGCTCTTTCTTCTAATATGGTCGAACATGTTCTTGATGGAGTCTTGAAATATTTTTCGATCTTTAGATCATGATCGTAATCCTCCATGGCTATTGGATCTTGTAGTCTACGCACAACTCCTATAGACCTCTTGGATTAATTATAATCTGAGTCCAAACAAAAAATTCCATCCTATTCTGTTCACCTCCATCAAGCCGGCTTGGTCAGGGGTCGAGTTGGCTCGACTACATCTCATCCAAACTCCTGCTTTCTATCTGCCTAAGAGAGCCGACTTGACTGTGGTTTAAGCCACCTCAACTGCTTGCTAATACTGATTATCCTCTACTATGGCTCAAATTTGAGGTGTCAAATTCTAACAAGCCGGTGTCTACTGGAGTGATCTCTAGTGACTTCAAGAAGTTCAGGAGCATCCTGGATCACATATGAATAGGGCCCCCTAGATTGAAACCCGAGGCAATGTGTCTCATCCTTCATGAAGCAATTATCATGGATCAATGATTGGGTGAGGTCAGTGCTTGGTTGGGGGAAGCTTATTAGAAGAGAGTTTGGCTCATACAAATGCGATTGGAGAAGTCCATCCAGGAGGGGTCCGGAAGGAGTGCGAATAGAGAAATTTGGCTTGGAGGAGTCTAGAAGGCTACGACTGGAGGAGTCCAGCTTAGAGGAGTCCGAAAGAAGTGTGACTGGAGGAGTTCAACTTAAAGGATTCTGGAAGGCATGCGACTGGAGGAGTCCAGAACTCAACACCGGCCAAGGTTGGGAGGGTTAAACTTTTGGTCTTGTCATTCATTTGGAGCTAAAAAATAAGGTTAGTTGGTTAATAGTATAATCTTACTGTTCAAGATCATCTATCCGGGCTTCTCCATGTCCATGATGAGTTCTACGGCATGGGCTTATCATCGAGAGAATCGATGAGTTCATGCAAGATGGAAATCGACAGTTAAGGACTTCGGTAGAGATTATTTTATCCCTAACACTAGTTCCTCTACTCTCAAGTTTGAATTTTGAATGAAGAAAGTATAGAGAAATTGCTACAGTCGAAGTCCTTCTCTGGATTCCCGCATTGCTTCACAAAGAGTTTTGGCATTTAATGTACTGGGGTCGAAACTTCTTCAATTCGAGGTGACCTAAAAAGACCATTTTTCAAAACTCCCATTAAAGCTCTACCCTAAGTACGGTGCAATTAAGATTTTGTCAGCCATTAGTCCTTTGTCTTGATGAGTGAAACATGTGTCAAGTGAAGATCGACCGAAGTATACCTGCCATTATAACCGTCTTGGACTCCATAGAAAATTTAAGTTTGCCTTCTTCCTCTAGGAACTCATTTTACCTAAGATCCTTTCTTTCTTCCTCTGATTTTCTTCTTTCTTTCACTTGAGAGTTCCAATTTCCTCCACCATTCCTTCTAGTTCCAGGTGTCTTCCCGATTGATTTTCATCGTGCTCGCCGTCTTTCTACCTTTTCCAATAGATTTAGGTTAGTTTCAAAACCCCTTTTCTAATTATTCTTGCATCTTTTGTGCCTTGTCTGTTCGGTTTCTTCAGACAAGTTTTGCACCTCATTTTTTATCAATTTTTGGAGGTTTTCAAAACTCAATTTGATTCAAATGTCTTCAAAAACTTCTTGGTCCACTAGTTCTTGGAGTCCAATTGGTCTGACCTTCAAAAATCCAAATTTTAGGAAGGAGGTCAAACTTAGTGACATGCCCCATTTGACCTTTGTACTAGATATGATCCCCTGTTCCTTGTCCCCCGATGATCTTTCTTTCATTAGGATCCAATACGGGGTCTCTCTCGAGTACGAACTTGAACTTGCTGGACCAAGTGATCGGGCCTTGATAGGAACGTGATGTTGTCGTTAAGACACCGTGTTTATCAATTTAAATTCGACTTTTTACTTTTTAAATTAATTAAAAATTATGAAGAGAGTAGTGAGTTGGGTCGAATCCATAGAGAGGCAATGATTTATTTCTAAAATCTTTGATTCTTTTATTTTATTATTATTATTATTATTTTTAAAAAATAGAAAAAAAGAATTTTTAAAAATTAAAGTTAGAAAATAGATTTATGAATAAAAGTAGAATTTAAATTATGCAAAAATAAATTTGGTACTAAGATCTACTATTTAGATCTTAGCAACTACTTACAATAAAATTAAAATGCAATGAAGAATAATTAATTTAAAGAGCTAGAATTGAAAAGAATAATAAAACTTTCTTTATTAAATTTAAAACTCAGATGCAGAATTTAAATATAAGAAATTAAAGAAAATTTAAAATTTTAATACAAGAAATTAAAGAAAAAAAAGAGAAAATTAGAAGAAGATCGCAGATCAGCGTAGGCATGGAGATGGCGTGGAAGATTGGCTCTTCTTCTCAGTACTGTAGCTTTGAAGTAACCTTTAACCCAGAGCTTGGCTTCCACCCTATACCTTAGCTTTTCTTCCACCTGATCTGTCTATTTCTAGAGGCTTAGGATCCTTTTTATAGAGCTAGGAGGGTTGGATATTTATTTCTGAAGGCAATGTGGGACTAATAGCCTTTGTAATCATCAAAATATAAAGAAATCTGAATAAAATTTGAATTAAAATAGCTCTGATATGACTCTGATAATTTTGGTGAAATTTAGCCATTCAATAGGAATCCAACGGTCCAAAAATTATCAAAATCGGATGCGTATCAGCTCAGATCAGGTCGGATTAAATTCTGACCATCCGATCGTGCATTGATGGAGGAAATCTATCCGCAAATCATGCATCGGGAGTCCTGATCATCGTCGGGAGTGTTTTGGACCGTCGGATCATCCCCTGGATCAAGCTCTATCATTGGATGGCGATCCATATGAAGTCTAAAGCTAAATCAAATCCAAAAATAACTATAGCCCTCCGATCTTGATCGCAAGCTATCGCAACCGTTCGATGGCGCAATTACTGTTCTTATAGACCGCATGGACCAACCGTACCATACACCATAGCCAATCAACGTCTTTGTTGTCGAGTGAAAAGATTAGATTGCTCTGTGAGTCGTGATAAATTTTTGTGGACCCTTTAAGGGTCTAGGTCCACCACATGGAAAGCTCTGATTCATTGGTGTCTGCTGAGCTGGCAGTGCACACTGTGCTGTAGACCGGTTGATGGCTTCTGAGCTTGAGTCGGCTAGCATGAATGGTTTGGCACGTCGGCTTGGTCGGCTTGGCTCGACGTGTTTGGATGCGTCGGCTGCTGCAGCGTGGCAGCTTGAGCCGTTTGAGCCGTATGTTATTTTTTATAGTATTAATTTTTTTATTTTATTTCTAAAAAAATTTATATCTTTTTTATTTTAGCTCCATTTTACTTCAAACTTATTTTATTATGATAAAAAAATTAGCTCTTTCCATTGATTATAAAATTTTATTTTTTAATTTTTATTATTTTTTAATTAATAAAAATATGAATTTCTCAAAAATTATATATAAATTGATTAATAATTATTAAAAATTAATATAAATTAATTAATAAATTAATACTTTTATTGATAAATTTATGATACTTATCACACCCTCCAACTTAAGCTTTGCTCGTCCTCGAGTAAAGAAAGAATTTAATTTAGATCAATTACCATATTTTGTTGAGATCCTCCTTCACAAGAATAAATCTAGGATTTAAGATCAAAAGTTTAGACAGTATCACTAACTAAGTATTGAGTTTCAGAAGTAAATTTCATGGCAGATTAATCAGAAACTTTCTTAGAGTTCATCTAAAGATTTTCAGCACTTTGTTTCGTCAATACTAACTTAGCATTTGGGTGTTGATTCAAAGGACAAATGAATCTTCTTTTTATCACCTATTTTGGTTAGTTTTTTATATACTCCCAAGTTAAGTGCATGAATTAAGGTAGCTTTCACACTGCTTTTTTTTTTTTTTTTTTTTTGAAAATTATGCTGAGCATCCTGGCCTTTCCTTCACCATTTGATGTGAACTTCTACATTTAAGGTGCAGAGTTCTAGTTTAGGGCAATCCACATATACTCTATGTTTTGCACTTTTTTTTTTTTTAAGCAGGTAGCTCTTTCCTTAAATTCAAGTTTCTTTAATTGAAGTATATATAAACCATCAATTTTTAGTGATAATTGAATCCTCAATTTAGCCTTATAATCAACACCTGCTATGCTTCATTAGTGTGCATGTGCAATTAGAAGTGCTGTTAGCCTTTAAATGACCTAAGTAGGCTGCTAATGGTCTGACCAAGTAATCTGCTTCTTAACTCGCTACCATTATTAGTTAATACTTTCTAACTTTATTACTTTTTCCTAGTTTATTTTGCTTAAGATTCTCTTTCCTGAAATATGGTTTATCCAAAAATTTTTAAAATAGTTTTATTATTATTATATATATATTATTTATTATTTATTTATTATTTTTTATATTATATAAATATTTTATTTATTATTTTATTTTTTTTATTATTTTTATTTTTATTTTTATTTATTTATTTATTTTTTTACCTCCAACTGAATTGACATTATCCTCAATGGAGAGAAAAAATAAATAAAAGGGTGTAAATTATGTTTATTTATTTAGCATGGGTCTTGAAGCTTATGATCCTTCTCCAGCTTTTTGGTTCTCCAGCTTAGCCTAAAAGAGAAAATAAATTAGATTCAAGAAGTATTGGGTTGCCTCCCAATAAGCGCTAAGTTTATTGTCTTCAGCCAGATAAAATGCAGTTTAATTCATTGTGGTTCTATTAATTGTACTTGATCAATATTTTGATTTAATGATATCCCTTCGATATATGGTTTAAGCCTTTGGCCATTTACCTTAAAAAAATTTTTAGTCCTGGGATCATAGAGTTTGATTGCACCATGTGGGAATACATGATTAACTATGTAAGGTCCATCCCATCTGGATTTTAATTTTTCAGGAAATAATCGAAGCCTTGAGTTAAATAACCAGACTTGTTGATTTGGTTCAAAGGTTTTTCTTGAAATATGTTTATCATGGAAGGCTTTCATTTTCTTCCTTATAGATTTTTGAATTTTCATAAGCTTCTTGCCTTAATTCTTCTAATTCACTCAATTGTAACATCCGATTGGAACCAACTTTGTTTAAATTAAAATTTAATTATTTTATTGCCCAATATGCTTTATGTTCAAGTTCTACCGGAAGGTGACATGCTTTTCCATAGATTAATCTATAGGGAGACATTCCAATAGGGGTTTTATAAGCTGTCCTATAGGCCCATAATGCATCATCTAATCGATCTGACCAATCTTTTCGATCAGGCCTAATAGTCTTTTGTAAGATATTCTTAATTTTCCTATTAGAGACTTCTACCTGGCCACTTGTTTGCGGATGGTATGGTGTAGCTATCTTATGTGTCACCCCATATTTTCGTAATAAAGTTCGAAATTGGTGATTTGTAAAATGGGTACCTCCATCACTAATGATAGCACGTGGAAATCCGAACCTAGAAAAGATATTCTTCTGAATAAATTTTAAGACTACTTTATGATCATTGGTTCGTGTTGCTATTGCTTCAATCCATTTAGAAACATAATCGACAGCTACCAAAATGTATTCAAATCCATTGGAAGGTGGAAAAGGTCCCATAAAATCAATTCCCCATACATCAAAAATTTCTACTACTAAAATGATGGGGTTCAAAGGCATCATGTCTTTCTTTGAAATATTCCCTAAGGCTTGACACTTAAAACACTCCTGACTAAAAGTATGGGCATCCTTAAATAATGTTGGCCAATAAAAACCACTCTGCAATACTTTGGCCATAGTTTTTCATCCAGAAAAATGTCCTCCACAAGCAAGGGTATGACAAAATTGTAAGATACTCCATTGTTCAGATTCAGGAACACATCTACGAATGATTTGATCAGCACAAATTCTAAAAAGCTCAGGATCTTCCCAAAAATAATATTTGATTTGAGCAAAGAATCGATCCTTTTCATTCTTAGACCAGCCATCAGGAATTTGTCCTATGACTAAGTAATTGACAATATCTTGCAAACCAAGGAGTCTTTGTATGTGAAACTGTTAACAATTGTTCATCTAAAAAAGATTCTCTGATTGATACAGGTTCACTATCTTTAACTAGGATCCTAGACAGATGGTCTGCTACAACATTTTTAGATCCCTTCTTATCTCGAATTTCAATATCAAATTCTTGTAACAGTAAGATCCATCTAATTAATCATGGTTTAGCATCTTTCTTTGAGAGCAGGTATCTCAAGGCTGAATGATCCGAGTAAATTATGATTTTTGATCCTAATAGATATGATCTAAACTTTTCTAGGGCAAACACAATGGCTAGCAACTCTTTTTCAGTGGTGGTATAATTCATTTGTGCTTCATTCAGAGTTCTACTAGCATAATAGATCACTACAGGACATTTGTTTACCCTTTGGCCTAGGACAGCTCCTATGGCAAAGTCTGAGGCATCGCACATAATTTCAAAAGGTAGTGACCAGTTAGGAGGTTGTATGATTGGAGCTTTGGTCACAGCTTCTCTTAAGATTTCATAAGCTTTAAGACAATTTTCATCAAAGTTAAAAGAAACATCCTTAGCGAGCAGATTACACAAAGGACGAGAAATTTTAGAGAACTCTTTGATGAAGCGACGATAGAATCCTACATGACCAAGAAAAGATCGAATTTGTTTGACAGAAGTGGGAGGAGGAAGTTTAGAAATTAGTTCAACTTTAGCTTTATCTACCTCAATCCCTTTCTTAGATACTATATGTCCTAAAACGATCCCTTCTTGAACCATGAAGTGGCTCTTTTCCCAGCTTAACACTAGATTAGCCTCAATACATCATTTTAATATTTTCTTCAAATTGTTGAGGCAACTCTCAAAAGATTCTCCAAAGACTGAAAAGTCATCCATGAATATTTCTAAGAAATCTCCTATCATGTCTGAAAATATTGACATCATGCACCTTTGAAAAGTCGCAGGTGCATTACATAATCCGAATGGCATTCTACGGAAAGCAAAGGTTCCATAGGGACATGTAAAGGTGGTCTTTTCCTGATCTCCTGGATAGATTGCTACCTGATTGTATCCTGAGTATCCATCTAAAAAGCAAAAGTATTGTTGGCCTGCTAGTCTTTCTAGGATTTGATCGATAAAGGGTAAGGGAAAGTGATCTTTTCGGATGGTTGTATTGAGTTTTCTATAATCTATGCAGACACGCCACCCAGTGGAAAGTCGTGTTGGTACTAAGTTTCCATGTTCAGTGCGGACAACCGTAAGTCCAGATTTCTTTGGAACAACTTGTGTGGGACTCACCCAGTGGCTGTCAGAGATAGGATAAATAATTCCAGCATCTAACCATTTAATTACCTCTTTCTTGACTACTTCTTGCATGTTAGGGTTAAGCCGTCTTTGCATCTCTCGAGTTGGTTTGGCATTATCTTCTGTATAAATATGGTGCATGCATATTGACGGACTAATTCCTTTTAAATCGGCGATGGTCCACCCTATGGCCTCCTTATATGTTTTTAGAATATTTACCAATTGGTTTTCCTGTTCAGTAGTTAAGTTGGAAGCAATTATTACTGGTAGGGTTTTCTTTGATCCTAAAAATACATACTTAAGTGATTCAGGTAAAGGTTTTAGTTCAAGTTGTGGTGGGGCCTGAATTGAAGGACGTAATGGTTCAATTTTTCGCTCGGGTAAGGGCTCAACTTTCACTGACCAAGGTAATGAATGTGATGGTTGAGGTGAATTAAGCAGGGCATTTACTTCCTGGGTTTGAGTTTCTTCAGTGGGTTCATCATCTTGCAGTAAATCTAAGGAGGAATTAGATTCAACTATTTCATCTACCTGATTGATTACAAAGCAGTCTTCCTCCTCTTGGGTGTACTTTGGGGTATTAAAAATATTAATTCTTACTTTTTGATTCCCAAAAGAAATGTCCATAGCTCCCATTTTACAGTTGATATTGGCATTGGCAGTTGCTAAGAATGGACGTCCTAAAATTATGGGATTTTGGTTCAGCTCTTGGGATGGTTCCATGTCAAGTATGAGAAAGTCTACAGGAAAATAACATTTGTCTACTCTAACTAGAACATCCTCAATCAAACCACGCGGTGTTTTTATAGATCTATCAGCTAATTGCAAAATGAACTGATGTGGGTTTTAATTCTCCAATCCCAAATTTTTCATAAACCGAGGTTGGAAGTAGGTTTACACTAGCTCCTAAGTCTAGTAATGCTCGGTTAAAGGTTATACCTCCTATAACACATGAAATTAAGGGTGCACCAGGATCTTTCATCTTTTGAGGTATTGGATTTAACAGGACCGCACTTACATCCTCGGATAGCATAACTCTTTTGGTGGTTCGTGGCTCACGCTTTTGGGTGCAGAGTTCTTTAAGAAATTTAGCATAGGCTGGGACATGCTGAATTGCATCGAGGAGGGGTAAATTAATATGAACTTGTTTAAATAGTTTCCATTAGCTCCTTGTTGCGTGCTTCTTGCTTTTTACGAGAAGAGCCTGCTTCTAAGGCCGAAGGGAATGGGGCTTTGGGGTTTATATGTCTCGGCTAATTCATCTATTCTCTTCTTTCCTTTATCTATCTTATCAGTGTCAGTACCAGTCCTAAGCTCAGGTTCTTCTATATGATTATCCTCTTCTTCAAATTTCTCATCTTGGCTAACATCAGTATTGGCCTCTATCACCTGGTCTTGGTATGGGTCCTTAAGAATCCTACCACTTCTAAGTTCAGATATTGCTTTGGCATTTTCTAATTGGGGGTTCTTAGGTGGAATGTTAGATGGATGAGTAAATCCAGGTGGTTGATAGACATTGGATGGATTATTTTTAGGATTTGCAATTGGTTGGCTTGGTAATTGACCTGGTTCTCTCCTCATGCTAGACTCAGCTAATTGTCCTATTTGAGCTTCTAGCCTGGCAATTGATTGTTGTTGGCTTAGAATTAATTATTGAAGTTGATTGAATTTATCATCGGCTAGATTGGTCTATTGATGAGGAGGTGGGTATGAGGGCTGATTATAATGCAGTGGTTGAGAAGACTGACTAGGTTGTCCCTTATTATAGGCATAGTTCTGGTACTGGGGCCTATTTTGATAATTTTGAACTGGTGGGATTTGAGTCTGAGCCTGAGTCTGTTGTGGTTTCCAAGAGAAATTAGGATGGTTTCTCCAACCAGGATTATATGAATTTGAATATGGGTCATTAAGTGGTTTGGAGTAACCTTGAGCAGCTTGGACTTGTTCTTGGATAAGAGGTGGTAATTGTGCAGCCGTGGGACATTCGCTTACATGATGTGTTGGACTAGCACAAATAGAGCAAATCTCCTGATAATTAGAAGCTGGTGTGTATTGTGCAGGAGATTGTTGACCTAGATTTAGGAATTGATCTAATTTCTGGGCAATAAGATCGACTTTATCTAATTTTTGTGCTATTATGTTCAAGTCTGTCTTAGAATTAAGTTCTGGAGTTTTGATCTCATAAATTCCTGCCCATTTTTGTTGAGAAATTGATCTTTCATAAGAGGATAATGAAGCATGGTTAATAGAGTTTTCACTTAAGGTTTCAAATAAGGTATAAGCTTCATCCTCACTTTTGCTCATGAATGCACCTCCACAGGATGCATCAACCATCTGCTTATATTGATCTCCTAAACCTTCATAGAAAGCTTGTACAATTTGCCACTTAGATAGACCATGGTGTGGGCATTTTCTAAGAAGTTCCTTAAGTCTTTCCCATGATTCATGAATTTGTTCCCCTGGAAGCTGAGCAAATCCTGTGATGGCTCGCCTCATAGTATTGGTTCGTCCTATGGGATAAAATTTCTTAAGGAATTCATGTTGCATCTCTGCCCATGTTTGAATTGTTCTTCCTAATGTGCCAAGCCAGTACTTGGCTTTATCTTTTAATGAGAAAGGGAACAAGGTCAGTCTAAGGGCATCATCAGAAAAATTCTGAATTTTTACCGTAGAGCAGATTTCTAAGAATTCATCCAGATGTTTGTAAGGGTCTTCATTGGCATTCCCATAAAAAGATGGGAGCATCTGGATTGTGGTCGACTTGATCTCATAGTGGCTAGCAGGGATATCAGGTATGTGGATGCAAGTCGATGGATTGTAGGTGGAAGGAATAAAGTATTCCTTCATCTGCCTAGGTGGTTCTTCACGATTTCCAGCCATTTGATTATCTGGTCTTAAATGAATTAGTCTTTCAATTTCAGGATCTTGGTTTAACTAGGTCAGGTAAAAGCGATCTTCTACCGTGCATGTACTAGTGCAATCTGATATATGGTTCAAGATATATATTTTTTTATTATTATTTATTTTTTTTTAATTTTTTTATTTTTTAAGAAAAGAAGAGAGAAAGAAAGAAGAGGGTTCTAAAAAAAAAATCCTAAGGAGTCTTAAATCTGGAGATGATAGAGAGAAGAGTTAATTTGTGGTTTATGTTTGATGTTATTTAGCAAACAAGTTAGGCAATCAATCCTGACTAAGGGTTATCCTAGATCTAGACAGCTCCTAACTGCCAAGATCACCTTCGAGCCCTCCAAGTAGAGGATTAGCCAATCAACTGGCCAGGTAAGTGTAAGGTCGGTGGGAGTCCCCCCGTTGCTTGCCTTAGACACCAATTGTGCTTGGCCAGGTAAGCGAACGGAAACCAATTAAGTAACCACCTTCCTTCGGGCCCAGTCATCCCTGAACCACTTTCCTAGACACCAGTCAAATTGATTAACCCTAACTTGGTTCAACTCTTAGGATTTCTTGTCCTATTGAGCTCGAATATCCTTAAGGGTTAATGTCTAATTGATTTTAAGAGTTAAGGTTTGGGTTAATGCAGGATGCTGGTTGGTTGTTTGTGGGCCAAGGAAGGGTGATCAAATCCCTACCTTATCTTGTTTAATGGGTTGTGCCCTTAATTTGGTTTAATATGAATATGCAAAAAAAAAAAATTTCAATCAAAGAGTTCTATGCAATTTAAACTAGATGCATGCAACTAATTAAATTCTAAAAGGCTTACCTTGCCTCCAGCAATCACCAAAAAAAAATAAGAATAAAACTAATATGATGGATGCTCTAAATAATTAGGGTTTCTAATCTTGTGATGAGATTTTTAATTAGATTTAAGTAGGTAATTTTTAATTAATTTAAAAATAAAATAAATATTAAAAATAAGGAAAGAGATTTAGGGTTTTGGAATGATCTCACCAAATAGGATTGAGAGTTTTGTTCATGCCCTAATCTTCCTTGTTCTTTTCTCTATATTTTTTTCTACAAAATAAATAAGAAAAATAATTAGTAGACAGTAAAAAAAATTAAAGAAATGAGAAAATTTTAATTTTTATGCCTTTCCGGCAATGACGCCAAAAACTTGATAGGAATGTGATGTTGTCGTTAAGATGCCGTGTTTATCAGTTTAAATCTGACTCTTTACTTTTTAAATTAATTAAAAATTATGAAGAGAGTAATGAGTCGGATTGAATCCACAGAGAGGCAATGATTTATTTCTAAAATCTTTGATTCTTTTTTTTATTATTATTATTTTTTAAAGAAAAAAAAAGAAGAGTTTTTGAAAATTAAAGATGAAAAATAGATTTATAAATAAAAGTAGAATTTAAATTATGCAAAAATAAATTTGGTACTATGATCTACAATTTAGATCTTAGCAACTACTTGCAATAAAATTAAAAAGCAAGGAAGAATAATTAATTTAAAGAGCTAGAATTGAAAAGAATAATAAAACTTTCTTTATTAAACTTAAAACTCAGATATAGAATTTAAATACAAGAAATTAAAGAAAATTCAAAATTTTAATACAAGAAATTAAAGAAAAAGAAAGAAAAAATTAGAAGAAGATCACAGATCAGCGTAGGCGTAGAGATGGTGTAGAAAATCGACTCTTCTTCTCAGCACTGTAGCTTTGAAGCAACCTTTAACCTAGAGCTTGGCTTCCACTCTGTACCTTAGCTTCCCTTCCACCCGATCTATCTATTTCTAGAGGCTTAGGGTCCTTTTTATAGAGCTAGGAGTGTTGGATATTTATTTCTGAAGGCAATGTGGGACTAATAGCCTTTGTAATCGTCAAAATACAAAGAAATCTAAATACAATTTGAATCAAAATAGCTCTAATATAACTTTGGTAAGTCTGGTGAAATCTAGCCATTCAATAGAAATCCAACGGTCCAAAAATCATCAAAATCGGATGCGTATCAGCCCAGATCAGGTTAATTAAATTCTGACCATCCGATCGCGTGTTGATGGAGGAAATCTAGCCACAAATCATGCATCGAGAGTCCTAATCATCATCGGGAGTGTTCTAGACCGTCGGATCATCTCCTAGATCGAGCGCTACCATTGGATGGTGATCCACATGAAGTCTGAAGCTGAATCAAATCCAATAATAACCACAGCTGTCCGATCTTGACCGCAAGCTACCGTAACCATCCGATGGCGCAATTACTATTCTTATGGACTGCATGGACCGGCCATACCATACACCATAGCCAATCAGCTCCTCTGTTGTCGAGTGAAAAGACCAGATTGCCCTGTGAGCCATGATAAATTTCTGTGGATCCTTTAAGGGTCTAGGTCCACCATGTGGCAAGCTTTGATTCGTCGGTGTCTGCTGAGCTGGCGGTGCACACTATGCTGTAGACCGGCTGATGGTTTCTGGGCTTGAGTCGGCTAGCATGGATGGCTTGGCATGCCAACTTGGTCAGCTTGGCTCAGCATGTTTGGATGCGCCGGCTGCTGCGGCGTGGCAGCTTGAGCCGTTTGAGCCGTATGTTATTTTTCATAAATTTTTTTTATTTTATTTCTTTAGAAATTCATATCTTTTCCATTTTAGCTCCGTTTTCCTTCAAACTTATTTTGTTATGATAAAAAAAATGAGCTCTTTCTATTGATAATAAAATTTTATTTTTTATTTTTTATTATTTTTTAATTAATTTTTTAATTAATAAAAATATGAATTTCTTAAAAATTATATATAAATTGATTAATAATTCTTAAAAATTAATACTTTTATTGGTGAATTTATGGTACTTATCATTTGGTGAATAAAGTCGCACAGCCAAGTATCAAATCACTAAACGACTTTTTAAGGCTAAGATGCGTGATGGAAAGTCAGTCTAAGATCATTGTCTGATGATGATCAAAAATTTAGAAGAGCTTGAGAAGCTCGGAGTGAGGTTGGACTTGGATCTACAGAATGATATAATTCTGTAATCCTTGACTAATGCATATGGGCAGTTCATCATGAACTACCATATGTATAAACTTCAAAATTTCTTGGTCAAACTTATGAACATGCTGGTTATCGCTGAGCTTTCCATGAAAGATTCTAAAGGCTCAGTGCTTGCTATGGAATGGACTTCTTCCAAGAGAAAGTCTTTTGGAAAGAAGAAGAAGTCTATGAAAAAGCAGAAGGTGGAAGGAGAAAAGAAGAAAAAGGTAGAGTTGAAGAAGAAGGCTGCTGACAAAGAAAAGTATTTTCATTGCAGCAATGATGGCCACTAGAAGCAAAATTGCCGTACTTATCTGACCACCCAAAAGAAGGAGGTAAATTCTTCTGGAGGTATGCTCGTTATTAAGTCTAACCTTATGGTTTCTTCGGCATCTAGTTGGATGCTTGACTCTGGTTCTAGTGCTCACTTATGCACATCTATGCAGGGTCTTGAGGATAGTAGGAGGCTGAGGGATGGTGAGATGATCCTGCATGTCGAAAATGGAGCAAGAGTTGCTGCCATAGCCATGGAAGCATACCCTCTTTGACTACCATCTGATTTAAACTTAGTGTTAAAAGACTACTATTATATACCTGCAGTAAGCAGGAATTTGATTTCTATTTTTTGCCTTGCGTTAGAAGGCTATGTAATTAGTTTTCTTAAGGACCATTATAACATTCTTTGTGAAAGTAATAAAATTGCAAGTAGTTTCCTTATTAACGGTCTTTATCAGTTACATATTGATGTATCTATTTTTAATATCAAGCAAAATGTGAATACCATGAAATGACCTAGGGGTAGTCCAAATAATAGATATCTATGGCACCTAAGACTAGGTCATATAGCAGAAGATAGGGTTAACAAATTGGAGAAAATCGAGCTATTGAGTCCGCTGACTTTCGAGTCATATCCAATTTGTGAATCCTGTCTTCATGGCAAAATGACTAAGCTCTCTTTTGTAGGACATGGGGAAAGGGCCACGGATCTTCTTGCCTTAGTGCATACTGATGTGTGCGGCCCATTTGATGTGCCAGCTAGAGGCAACTTTGTCTACTTCATAATCTTTATCGATGATTTATCTAGGTATGGGTATATGTATCTTATGAGACACAAGTCTGAAGCTTTTGAAAAGTTCAAAGAATTCAGACATAAAGTAGAAAAGCAAATTGGAAAACCCATTAAGGTTCTTCGATCAGATCGAGGAGGTGAATACCTTAGTTGAAAATTCCTAAACTATCTCAAGGAAAATGGTATAGTCTCTTAATGGACTACACCTGGAACATCTCAACTCAATGGAGTTTTAGAACAGAGGAACTGGACCCTATTAGATATGCTCCGATCCATGATGAGCTTCACAGACCTTCCTGATTTTCTTTGGGGATATTGTTTGTTAACTACAATATACTTACTGAATAGGATTCTTTCTAAAACCATTCCTACCACACCGTATGAGATATGACCTGGTAAGAAACCAAGTCTAAGTCATCTCAGAATTTGGGGTTGTCTGACTCATGTCAAAAGACAACAAGCGGATAAGTTAGACTTTAGGTCTTTCAGAGCTCGATTTATAGGATATCCTAAAGAGTCATTAGGATATTATTTTTACATTTCAAAAGATCATAATGTGATTGTGAGTCGACATGCCATTTTTCTTGAAAAACAATTTATTCAAGATGGTGGCATTGGAAAGCAAATCAAGCTCGATAAGAAAGCTCACAAGAGCAATGAGCTAAGGACCTAATAGAACCAAATTAGGTTGAGCCAATCCATTCACTACCTCCTCCACCTCATAGATTGGAAAGGGTTTTTCGTTCTCCTGAGAGGTACTTAGGCACTATTTCAGAGGATGTAGAGAGAATGTTTCTCGTAGGTAATGGGATTCATGGTGATGATCCCAAAATCTATAACAAGGTGATATCAGATATTGACTTCGAGAATTGGTTAGAGGCAATGAAGTTAGAAATTGACTCGATGCACTCAAACCAAGTCTGGACCTTGGTAGATCCACCAGAAAGTTTAGTACCTATTGGATGTAAATGGATCTACAAGAGAAAGATTGGTGCAGATGAGAATGTGGAGATATTCAAAGCTAGATTAGTGGCAAAAGGTTATAGTCAACGCGAAGGCATTGACTATCAGGATATCTTTTCGTCAGTAGCTATGGTAAAATCCATCCACATATTGCTTGCTATTGCAGCCAATTTTGATTATGAAATATGGCAAATGGACGTGAAAACAGCATTCTTAAATGGATATCTTAAGGAAGATATCTATATGGAATAGCCATTAGGTTTCACATCCAGTGATGAAGATCACAAGGTATGCAAACTGCAAAGGTCCATATATGGACTTAAGCAAGCATCTCAGAGTTGAAACACTCATTTTAACGATGTGATCAAACTATTTGGTTTCATCAAAAATGAGGAGCCATGTGTCTTCAAAAAGGTCAGTGGGAGCGCTGTTGTCTTCCTCGTATTATACGTGGATGACATCCTCTTTATTGAGAATGATATTTCCATGTTGACCATAGTTAAAATATGGTTATCTAAAGAATTCTCTATAAAAGACCTAAGAGAAGCATCCTTTATTCTAGGAATTAAGGTTTATAGAGATAGATCGAATAGGATGCTGGGACTTTCATAGAAGATGTACATAGAGAAAGTGCTAAAGAGGTTTAGCATGAAAAACTCTAAGAGGGGTTTAGTATCCTTCAGACATGGCATTCATCTTTCCAAAATGATGTGCCCTAGCACACCTAAGGAAATAGAATGCATGAGCAAGATCCCTTATGCTTCAGCAATAGGGAGCCTCATGTATGCCATGTTATGTACACGACCTGATATAACCCATGCTGTGAGTGTCATGAGCAGATATCAGTCAAATCCAGGTGAAGAATACTAAACTTCTGTGAAATGTATCCTTAAGTACTTGAGAAGAACTAAGGATATGTTGTTGGTCTTTGGTAATGGAGAACTCCATGTCCAGGGGTATACAGACTCAGATTTTATGTCCGATGTAGATGATTGAAAGTCGACATCTGGGAGTCTGTTTGTGTACAATGGTGGAGCTGTCAGTTGAAAAAGTTTCAAGCAGATAGTGATAGCAGATTCCACCATGGAAGCAGAATACATTGGTACATCAGAAGCTGCAAAGGAGGCATTTTGGTACAAGAAATTTACCGCATAGATCGGAGTGATGCCATCAGATGCCATTCCTCTGTACTGCGATAACAATGGCTCCATAGCCCTTGCTAAGAAGTTGAGGTCTCATCAGAAATCCAAGCACATTGAACAGTGATACCACCTCATCCACGATTACCTCAAGAAGGGTTACGTCGAGGTCAAGAGAGTTGACTCCGTGGACAATGCGGCGGACCCACTTACAAAGTCATTAGGGCAACAGAAGATCGAAGCCCACCTTGAGAAGATGGAACTTAGAATTGCAGTAATTGGCTTTAGATCAAGTGAGAGTTTGTTAGATATGTATGCCCTAGAAGCCAGAATTGGCTGACACTTGTAATACACTTCTAGGGGCAAAATTATAATTTTAACTATAAATAATAAAATGGGTTATTTTCTATCACATATGTATATTTAGTGTCCGTGATACATCCCTTGAGTTAATGATAATGATAATTCATATTTTTAAGAATTGAAAATTTAAGACATAAATTTTCATTTATTAACTCATAAAAGGCTCCTGACCATAGGATCATCATGAGGATGGTAATTGATTTGGAAGGTTAGTGTATAATCACTTCTTCATAGTAGATGGGTTTTGAGTCTATCGTGTAGAGACACTAGAGCGAGAGTATGATACTCATTAGAGAATGAGGGCACTGAGCGTGACCATCTCGAGTAGTCATAAGGAAGTCTACCTTCTCGTCGATGACTGACTCGAAGCTATAGTGGTGTGTCTGGTTCTTTGACCTGAGGTGCATCGATAGTTCACCTTGAGGGTGTTATAGTTTGACTACACTATGACTCGGTCTCCTAGCCATTCAGAACCCTAAGGTGTATGTTGGCTATAGTATGTCCATTATAGGAATTGGATTGCACCAAGAAGGAATCTATCTATCTCGGTGGATGAGGAGCAGTCCTATGATGATCATGAGAATCAAGTTCATAAGCCCATGGCCATTGTAGAGAGTGAAATAATAGAAAGAGTTTCTATTAAGGTTGACGAGAAAGGAAGAAGACAGCACTGCTGTAGAGACAACTGCTAATCTTCGAAAGGAGTTTCAAAGATCCTCCAAATCAGATCCAGATCTAATTTTTGGAAACATGATAAAGAAAGAGAAGATCTTCAGATCCAGCCCAAGTGGATATCGATAGAGGTCAGACGTTTGCGTGGCTAGATCTAGAACCTCAGGCAATCAGCAGGATCATCAAAGGATAATTGGATTGCCCAAAACTAAGATAACATTAATTTAGATTTAATTTAATTTAATTTTTTTATTTATCAGATCATAAAATCAAATTTGAAAAGTGTCAGATCTGATTTGGATCTAAGACGAAATTTTTGAAATATGCCACTCGATCCAATCAGATTTGAACGAACCTAACCCAAGAAAATCTGATTTTTTCCTTCATGGACAAGCTCCAGTCAGACTAGGACAAAGTCATATAGGGTTTCTAGGTGGGCCCAAACCAATTTGGCTCAACCAAAATGAACCAAAAATATTATAGAAGGAGAATGTTAGGTTCATCATGTGCCAGCATGAGATCTAAGGCTCAAATGAGCTTACCCTGAAGAACTGTGAAGGGAAATCCTGATTTCCCGGTCCAGGTTCGTCCAGATCTGATTAGATCAAGAGATATATTTCAAAAATTTTCTCTTGATCTCAATCAGATCTTGATATGTTTCAGATCTGATTCTTATTATTTTAATAAATAAAATAAAATAAGATAAATTAAATCAAATTTAATTTACCTGATTTGGGTAATCCTATTACCCTGTAGATGATCCTGATTGCAGCGGAAGGTTCTGGATCTTAGCCACGCAAGCGCCTGGCCTCTACCGGTATCCACTCGGGTTGGATCTGGAGATCCTCTTCTTCTCTATCACACCTCCAAAAATCAGATCTGGATCTGATCTGGAGGATCTTCAAAACTCTTTTGAAGATCTGCAGTCGTCCTTTTGCAGCAGCGCAGCCTTCTTGCTTTTGATCGCCTTTCCTTGATCTGAATCGCACCAACCTAAAGTCCAAAACACTTTTGGACGTGGAGAGCAAGGGGAGAAGAGACTATGGCATGGAGAAGGAGGGGAGAGGCAGCCTTGGGGCGTGGGGTCTAATTGCATTCACATTACTTAGAATTAGGGTTGGGCGCAGGGTCTTATTTATAGACCTCTTGTGATCCAACTCCTCTTCCTCTCAACCAATCACAACCCTTTGTGAAATCAGATCTAAATCTGATTGGTTGGAATAGAGACCCCTGGATTCCTCCTTAGAGGGCGCCTAAGACCAGTCAAACTGGATTCTTAGTAGAACTCTGATTGGAATCCAAAAGGGAGGTGGAGTCCTTGTCCAACAAGGACTCCTAGGCGCCTCCTACTTGGGCTCACGCCACCCTTGGCGTGCGCCCTTCTCCTTGCCAGGTTCTGGCAGGGGGACAGGCCCCCACCAGCTCTCCAATAGGTGCATGACATGTGGTCAAAAGTCAAAGGGTCAATGGTCAACGTTTGACCAGTCAAAGGTAGACTTTTGACCAAAGTCAAAGAACAAGAAATGGCAGGTGACCAAAAATGGCAGGTAATGTCTTACAAATAAGACAACCTATTCTGACTTGGACAACCTCCAGTCAGACCATATGAAGGCCTCTGATTGAGCACAAACTCCTTTGGCTCAGTCAGGACAACTTATTTATGATAGTAAAAGAAGAACGTTAGGTTCAATCGAGTGCTAGCACGATTTCCTTGAACCTAATTGAATCTCATTCAGATCAATTGAACTAGATCAGTTCAATTGATGATCACCAGATTCAAACCCTTGTTTGTGTGACCCAGTTAGGTTCAGTTCTGTATGGTAATGGGATATGTCATGATCTCTATCATAGACATCATCGAAACTCCTTTCGATGGATCAGAACTCTTCTGATTCGAACAGCTAGAATGATCGATCATCTAAATCATTCTAATTGCTCCCAAAATCCACCAGTGACACCTAGCAGTATATGGTGGCAACCCATCAGAGCTGAATGCGAACCTCTTGGTGCAGCTACCTGTGTGATTCAGTTCTTCTATCTTGAGCCCCGATCAGATTAGGGTTAAGGTGAACTCGTCAAACCCTAGTCTCTGTCATATGATGTAATCATTCGATTCGAGTCCAATGTGAAAATCTAAATAGAAACTCTTTCTATTATTTCACTCTACCATGGCCATGGATTTCTGGACTTGATTCTCATGATCATCATAGGGCTACTCCTCTACCACCGAGGTAGATAGATTCCATCTTGATGCAATCCAGTTCCTACAATGAACATGCTATAGCCAACATACACCTCAGGGTTCCATATGGCTAGGAGACCGAGTAATGGTGTAGTCAAACTATAACACCCTCAAGGTGAACTGCCGATGCATCTCAGGTCAAAGAACCAGACACACTACTGCAGCATCGAGTCAGTCATTGACGAGAAGGTAGACTTCCTAATGACTACTCGAGGTGGTCACGCTCAGTGCCCTCGTTCTCTAACGAGTACCTGTACTCTCGCTCCGGTGTCTCCACACCGTAGACTCAAGACTCATCTACTAAAGAGAAGCGATCGTACACCAACCTTCCGGATCAATCACCATCCTCGTGATGATCCTATGGTCGGGAGCTGTTTATGAGTTAATAATGATTATTCATGTCTTAAATTTTCAACTCTTGAAAATATGAATTATCATTACCATTAACTCAAAGGATGTATCACAGACACTAAATACACATGTGTGATAGAAAATAACCCATTTCATTAATTATAGTCAAAATTATAATTTTGCCCCTAGAAGTGTATTACAAGTGTCAGCCAATTCTGGCTTCTAGGGCACATATATCTAACAATCTCCCACTTGTCCTAAAGCCAATTGGCTACAAGTCTAAGTCCCATCTTCTCAAGGTGGGCTTCGATCTTCTGCTGGCCCAACGGCTTTGTAAGTGGGTCTGCCACATTATCTGCGGAGTTGACTCTCTTGACCTCAACGTAACCTTTCTCAAGGTAATCGCGGATGAGATGGTATCACCGTTTGCTTGGAACTCTTCCAGCACAAACAGTCTGCCAGATGTCGACTTTCGATCATCTATATCGGACATGAAGTCCGAGTCTGTGTATCCCTGAACTTGGAGTTCTCCGTTACCAAAGACCAACATCATATCCTTAGTTCTTCTCAAGTACTTAAGGATACATTTCACAGAAGTCCAGTGTTCTTCACCTGGATTTGACTGATATCTGCTTGTGACACTCACAGCATGGGCTATATCAGGTCGTGTACATAGCATGGCATACATGAGGCTCCCTATTGCAGAAGCATAAGGGATCTTGCTCATGCGTTCTATTTCCTCAGGTGTGCTGGGGCACATCTTCTTGGAAAGATGAATACCATGTCTGAAGGGTATTAATCCCCTCTTAGAGTTTTCCATACTAAACCTCTTTAGTACTTCCTCTATGTACATCTTCTGTGAAAGTCCTAGCATCCTATTCGGTCTATCCCTATAGACCTTAATTCCTAGAATAAAGGATGCTTCACCTAGGTCTTTCATGGAGAATTCCTTGGACAACCACATCTTGACTGATGTCAACATGGGAATATCATTCCCAATAAGGAGGATGTCATCCACGTACAATACGAGGAAGACAACAGCGCTCCCACTGACCCTTTTGAAAACACATGGTTCCTCTTCATTTTTGATGAAACCAAACTTTTTGATCACATCATTGAAACGAGTGTTCCAGCTCCGAGATGCTTGCTTAAGTCCATATATGGACCTTTGCAGCTTGCAAACCTTGTGATCAGTATCACTGGATGTGAAACCTAGCGGCTGTTCCATATAGATATCTTCCTCAAGATATCCATTTAGGAATGCCGTTTTCACGTCCATTTGCCATATTTCATAATCGAAATAGGCTGCAACAGCAAGCAATGTGCGGATGGATTTTAGCATAGCTACCGGGGAAAAGGTATCCTGATAGTCAATGCCTTCACGTTGACTATAACCTTTTGCCACCAGTCTAGCCTTGAATGTCTCCACATTCCCATCTGCACCAATCTTTCTCTTGAAGATCCATTTACACCCAATAGGTACTATACCTTCTGGTGGATCTACCAAGGTCCAGACTTGGTTTGAGTGCATCGAGTCGATCTCTGACTTCATTGCCTCAAGCCATTTCTCGGAGTCGATATCTGATATCGCCTCGTTGTAGGTTTTGGGATCATCACCATGAGCACCATTACCTATGAGGAACATTTCCTCTACGTCCTCTGAAATAATACCTAAGTATCTTTCAGGGGGACGGGAAACTCTTTCCGATCTACGAGGTGGAGGAGGTAGTGTTCTTATTGGCTCAACCTGATTTGGTTCCACTTGGTCCTTAGCTCGTTCTGCTTGTGAGACTTTCTCATCAAGCTTAATCTGCTTTCCAATGCCACTATCTTGAATAAACTATTTTTCAAGAAATATGGCATGTCGACTCACAATCACATTGTGGTCTTCTGGAATGTAGAAATAGTATCCTAATGACTCTTTAGGATATCCTATGAATCGAGCTCTAAAGGACCTAAACTCTAACTTGTCCGCTTGTTGTCTTTTGACATGAAGCCGGACAACCCCAAATTCTGAGATGACTCAGACTTGGTTTCTTACCGTGCCATATCTCATACGGTGTGGTAGGAACGGTTTTAGAGGGAACCCTATTCAGTAAATAGATTGAAGTTAATAATGAATGTCCCCAAAGAAAATCAGGGAGGTCTGTGAAGCTCATCATGGATCGAACCATATCCAATAGAGTCCGATTTCTCCGTTCTGAAACCCCGTTGAGTTGAGGTGTTCCTGGTGGAGTCCATTGAGAGACTATGCCATTTTCCTTAAGATAGTCTAGGAATTCCCGGCTAAGGTATTCACCTCCTCGATCTGATCGAAGAACCTTAATGGGTTTTCCAGTTTGTTTTTCTACTTCATGTCTGAATTCTTTGAACTTTTCAAAAGGCTTCAGACTTGTGTCTCATAAGATACACATACCCATACCTAGACAGATCATCGGTAAAGGTAATGAAGTAGACAAAATTGCCTCTAGCCGGCACATCAAATGGGCCGCACACATCAGTATGTACTAGGGCAAGGAGATCTGTGGCCCTCTCCCCATGTCCAACAAAAGGGAGTTTAGTCATTTTGCCTTGAAGACAAGATTCACAAGTTGGATATGACTCAAAAGTCAATGGACTCAATAGCCCATTTTTCTCCAATTTGTTAATCCTATCTTCTGCTATATGACCTAATCTCAGGTGCCATAGATATCTGTCGTTTGGACTATCCCTAGGTCGTTTGGCATTCACGTTTTGCTCGATAGTTAAAACAGGTACATCAATATGCAACTGATAAAGACCATTAACAAGGAAACCATTTGCAATTTTATTTCTTTCATAAAGAATGTTACAATGGTCCTTAAAGAAGGTGATCACATAACCTTCTTGTGCTAAGCATGAAACAGAAATCAAATTCCTGCTAGCTGCAGGCACATAATAACAGTCTTTTAAAACTAAGTCTAAACCAGATGGTAATCGCAAGAGGGTATGTTCCCACGGCTACTGCAGCAACTCTTGCTCCATTACCGATGCGTAGGATCATGTCTCCATCCCTCAGCCTCCTGCTATCCTCAAGACCCTGCATAGAAGTGCACAGATGAGCACTAGAACCAGAGTCAAGCACCCAACTGGATGCAGAAGAAACCGTAAGGTTAGACTCAATAACGAGCATACCTCCAGAAGGACCTTCCTTCTTGTTCTTCAGGGTGGCCAGGTAAGTAGGGCAGTTCCGCTTCCAATGGCCGTCGCTGTTGCAATGGAAACACTTTCCTTTGCCATCGACCTTCTTCTTCGGTTCTGCCTTCTTCTTCTTTGATCCTTCCACCTTTTGCTTTTTCACAGACTTCTTTTTCTTTCCATAAGACTTTCTTTTGGAAGAAGTCCGTTCCATAGCAAGAACTGAGCCTTTAGAACCTTTCATAGAAAGCTCAGCGGTAACCAGCATATTCATCAACTCGGCCAAGGAATTTTGAAGTTTATGCATGTGGTAATTCATGATGAATTGCCCATATGCATCAGTCAAGGATTGCAGAATAATATCGTTCTGCAGATCCAAGTCCAACTTCACACCGAGCTTCTCAAGCTCTTCCATGTCCTTGATCATTGTCAGACAGTGATCTTGGACTGACTGCCCATCACGCATCTTAGCCTTAAAAAGTCATTTTGTGACTTGATATTTGGCTGCGCGACTCTGTTCACCAAACATCTCCTGCAGGTGAGCCAACATTTGGCGAGCAGTCCCGATATCTTCATGTTGGCGCTGGAGCTCATCAGACATCGAGCCCAACATGTAGTATCTGGCCTTATTGTCTTCGTCAATCCATTTTTCCAGAGACGCTCTCTGTTCAGTGGATGGACGAGCTGGTAAGGTGGGAGGGTCCTGGTCCAAAACATGTGTTAACTTCTCTGAACCCAAAACAATTTTGTAGTTCCTGAGCCAATCTTTATAATTGGGTCCAGTCAGTCTATGTGTGTCTAGGATACGTGCCAGTGGGTTGGACGCAGACATTTTCCTGTAGAGAGTCAAAGATTCTAGTTAGATACTGTAATTTTGACTTGACCAATTTGTTTAGGGATTTTATTTTTAAACAAATTAGCTCCCACTATTTTCTCGGATCCCTACACTCCCTCTGTAGAGATGCGAAAATCTCCGCGATTGATGATTTCTAGTGGGTGGTGCGGTCTCACCAACTGACTCATCACCTCACCTAACAGTTATTGGTGATGGGTTAGCCAATGAGTGAACAACTCTTGTTCAATGATTCTCTAATCATGGTGCACCCAAACTTGGTCTCTAATTCATGAATCTCACCGTATCCGGAATATTGATCCACTCCTTAGTTAAGTCAGACCCACCATTTGCATAGACTGGGTTCCTAATTGGGTCTCTCACCGTATCCGGAAATATTGAGCCCAACTCATCCTCCAGCCCATAGCATCCAATGCCTAATAGACATGGTTGCGTCTTCCCGGTGCAACTGAGCCACTGTATCCAGCCGAGAACAATCAACCCCGGGAAGGGCCCGCACGTCTACAATGGTGGAAGACCTCGGACTTAATCTTTTCTTAGGGAGAATTGATTCAGGTCTCATTAAACTAGACTTGGCTTAGTCATAACAATTATGACTAACCTAGTGGCATGGGTCAGCTCGGATTATTGACCACCTCAGATCAGAACTGTGTCAACAGATATGGCCAGGTAAGTGAGACCGGTGGAAGGAATATGCCGTTAACTCGCACAAGAACGCATTCAGGTCGAGTAGCTTCCAATTAAAAACCAGTCGGTCGTCTGTGCCAAACTTACCTTAGACACCAAATTGTTGAGTCAGAACCAATTGGGTTAGCCTACAATCCAGACTCTAACCTCTGAGCCTAATTAGGTCTTGCTTGATCGTGACTCGATCTTGACCCAGACTTAATCCTATTAGGCTGGTCAATTTAAGCATTGTTGATCCCATCTAACCAACTCTTGATTCGGTTTGATCAACCGCTTAGACCTAATTGAGCTACCCAAGCCCGAACCCAGTATTATGAATATGTCTTAGATCTGAAATTCTCAATTTTAGACCTAATTAATATTCCATAAACTTAATTCTTAATTAAGTTGGGTTCATAAACAAAATATGCACAATAAATCCTAGGGTTTCAGGATCTAGGGTTTTGCAGAAAGTAAGTTTTGGGTTTCTGATTAAGGACGAACACGCAGCACCCCTACACGTCATAAGAACACCCCATCGAATGGGAAGAGAGGGCCTTTAAACCCTTCTTCGTTCTTATGACCGGACGGCCAAGAGGAACGCCTTAATCAGGAACATGTAAATACTACAAAACAGTTATAGATCTATATCATATATCTCATATACAAATTTAGATCTAATCAAGGCATATTTTGCATACATCTCATGTATCAAATCATGCATGTTTTCAGATCTAAATTATCTCATAATAATCTAAAAAATTAGATTTAAATTGATCTAATCAAAATAAATTCTAATCTAGACAATTATGTAGAACTATTCTACAACTAGTCTAGACATGCATCAATCATATCTCATATGATATTTAAAATTAAATAATTTTTATTTGCTGTTTATCAGATGTTATTATAACACTTATAATATCAGAAAATAGTAAATAAGAAGATCTAAAATATGATTTAATCAGATTAAATCAAAGACATGCAAAACTATTCTATAGAACTATTCTATTCTAGAACTAGTCATGCATATCTTCATGTAATCTTAGATCCAAATCATTTAATTTTAATTTTTCTGATTTCAGATCTGATCACATCTCATGTGACATCTGAAATCACTTTATTTTCTAATTAAAATAAAATTAAAATCAGATCTAAACAATTTAGAACCATGGCTCTGATACCAGTTGAAGGGAAATCCTGATTTCCCGGTCCAGGTTCGTCCAGATCTGATTAGATCAAGAGATATATTTCAAAAATTTTCTCTTGATCTCAATCAGATCTTGATATGTTTCAGATCTGATTCTTATTATTTTAATAAATAAAATAAAATAAGATAAATTAAATCAAATTTAATTTACCTGATTTGGGTAATCCTATTACCCTGTAGATGATCCTGATTGCAGCGGAAGGTTCTGGATCTTAGCCACGCAAGCGCCTGGCCTCTACCGGTATCCACTCGGGTTGGATCTGGAGATCCTCTTCTTCTCTATCACACCTCCAAAAATCAGATCTGGATCTGATCTGGAGGATCTTCAAAACTCTTTTGAAGATCTGCAGTCGTCCTTTTGCAGCAGCGCAGCCTTCTTGCTTTTGATCGCCTTTCCTTGATCTGAATCGCACCAACCTAAATCCAAAACACTTTTGGACGTGGAGAGCAAGGGGAGAAGAGACTATGGCATGGAGAAGGAGGGGAGAGGCAGCCTTGGGGCGTGGGGTTCTAATTGCATTCACTTACTTAGAATTAGGGTTGGGCGCAGGGTCTTATTTATAGACCTCTTGTGATCCAACTCCTCTTCCTCTCAACCAATCACAACCCTTTGTGAAATCAGATCTAAATCTGATTGGTTGGAATAGAGACCCCTGGATTCCTCCTTAGAGGGCGCCTAAGACCAGTCAAACTGGATTCTTAGTAGAACTCTGATTGGAATCCAAAAGGGAGGTGGAGTCCTTGTCCAACAAGGACTCCTAGGCGCCTCCTACTTGGGCTCACGCCACCCTTGGCGTGCGCCCTTCTCCTTGCCAGGTTCTGGCAGGGGGACAGGCCCCCACCAGCTCTCCAATAGGTGCATGACATGTGGTCAAAAGTCAAAGGGTCAATGGTCAACGTTTGACCAGTCAAAGGTAGACTTTTGACCAAAGTCAAAGAACAAGAAATGGCAGGTGACCAAAAATGGCAGGTAATGTCTTACAAATAAGACAACCTATTCTGACTTGGACAACCTCCAGTCAGACCATATGAAGGCCTCTGATTGAGCACAAACTCCTTTGGCTCAGTCAGGACAACTTATTTATGATAGTAAAAGAAGAACGTTAGGTTCAATCGAGTGCTAGCACGATTTCCTTGAACCTAATTGAATCTCATTCAGATCAATTGAACTAGATCAGTTCAATTGATGATCACCAGATTCAAACCCTTGTTTGTGTGACCCAGTTAGGTTCAGTTCTGTATGGTAATGGGATATGTCATGATCTCTATCATAGACATCATCGAAACTCCTTTCGATGGATCAGAACTCTTCTGATTCGAACAGCTAGAATGATCGATCATCTAAATCATTCTAATTGCTCCCAAAATCCACCAGTGACACCTAGCAGTATATGGTGGCAACCCATCAGAGCTGAATGCGAACCTCTTGGTGCAGCTACCTGTGTGATTCAAGTTCTTCTATCTTGAGCCCCGATCAGATTAGGGTTAAGGTGAACTCGTCAAACCCTAGTCTCTGTCATATGATGTAATCATTCGATTCGAGTCCAATGTGAAAATCTAAATAGAAACTCTTTCTATTATTTCACTCTACCATGGCCATGGATTTCTGGACTTGATTCTCATGATCATCATAGGGCTACTCCTCTACCACCGAGGTAGATAGATTCCCATCTTGATGCAATCCAGTTCCTACAATGAACATGCTATAGCCAACATACACCTCAGGGTTCCATATGGCTAGGAGACCGAGTAATGGTGTAGTCAAACTATAACACCCTCAAGGTGAACTGCCGATGCATCTCAGGTCAAAGAACCAGACACACTACTGCAGCATCGAGTCAGTCATTGACGAGAAGGTAGACTTCCTAATGACTACTCGAGGTGGTCACGCTCAGTGCCCTCGTTCTCTAACGAGTACCTGTACTCTCGCTCCGGTGTCTCCACACCGTAGACTCAAGACTCATCTACTAAAGAGAAGCGATCGTACACCAATCTTTCGGATCAATCACCATCCTCGTGATGATCCTATGGTCGGGAGCTGTTTATGAGTTAATAATGATTATTCATGTCTTAAATTTTCAACTCTTGAAAATATGAATTATCATTACCATTAACTCAAAGGATGTATCACAGACACTAAATACACAGGTGTGATAGAAAATAACCCATTTCATTAATTATAGTCAAAATTATAATTTTGCCCCTAGAAGTGTATTACAAGTGTCAGCCAATTCTGGCTTCTAGGGCACATATATCTAACATCATGTGCCCTGATAAGATTAGGGTTAAGGTAAACTCGTCAAACCCAATCATCTTGTCATATGATTGAATCATTCAATCCGAATCCGATGTGAAATCCAAATAAAAAACTCTTTTCTATTTACACTATGCCATGGCCATGGGCTTAAGAACTCGATCTCATGATCATCATAGGACCACTCCTCCTCTACTGAGGTTGATAGATCCCATTTTGGTGCGAACCAATTTCTATAATGAACATGCTGTGGCCAACATACACCTTAGGATTCTGAATGACTAGGAGATCGAGTTATGGTATAGTCAAACTATAACACACTCAAGATGAACTATCGATGCACCTCAGGTCTAAGAACTAGACACACAACTATAGCATCGAGCTCAAACATTGATAAGAAGGTAAACTTCCTTTTGACTGCTCGAGATAGTCACATTCAGTGCCCTCACTCTATAACAAATATCTGTACTCTCGCTCTGATGTCTCCACATCTAGACTCAAGATTCATCTATCCTAAAAAAGCAATCATACACCAACCTTCTAGATCGATCATCATTCTCATGATGATCCTATGATCGAAAGCTATTTATGAGTTAATGATGAAAATACATGTCCAAAATTTTCAACTCTTGAAAATATATGTTAGCATTCCATTAACTCAAAGGATGTATCACAAACACTATGTGCACAATGTGATGGAATAAAATAATTTTTTATTAATTTTTAAGTCAAAATTATAAAAATGACCCTAGAATGTGTATTACAAGTGTTAGCCAATCTGGCTTCTAGGGCACTCATCTAACAAACTCCAACTTGACCTAAAGCCAATTGGCTACAAATCTAAATCCCATCTTCTTAAGGTGGGCTTTGATCTTTTGCTAGATCAATGGCTTCATAAGTGGATCTATTGCATTGTCTGAGGTATCGACTCTCTTGACCTCGACGTAACCCTTCTCGAGGTAATCACAAATGAGGTGATATCTCTGCTCGACATGCTTTGGCTTCTGATGAGATCTCAGCTTCTTAGCTAGAGCTATAGCACCATTGTTGTCACAGTACAAAAGGATGGCATCTGATGGCATCACTCTGAGCTCTGTAGTGAATTTTTTATACCAGAATGCTTCTTTCGTAGCTTCCGATGTAGCAATGTACTCAGCTTCCATTATGGAGTCGGTGATTACTATCTACTTGGAACTCCTATAGCTAACAGTACCACCATTGCATATAAACAACCTTTCAAATGTCGGCTTTCGATCATCTATATCTGACATAAATTCTAAGTCTGTATATCTTTGGACTTGGAGTTTTTTATTACCAAAGATCAAAAATTTATCCTTAGTTCTTCTCAAGTACTTAAGGATAAATTTCATAAAAGTCCAGTGCTCTTTGTCTAAATTTGACTGATATCTGCTCGTGACACTCATAACATATGCAATATCAGGTCGTGTACACAACATGGCATACATGAGGCTTCCTATTGTTGAAGCATAAAGAATCTTGCTTATGCATTCAATCTCCTTAATTGTATTGGGACATATTTTCTTAGAGAGATGAATGTCATGTCTGAAGGGCACCAATCCTCTCTTGGAGTTTTTCATGTTGAACCTGTTCAGCACCTCCTCTATGTACATCTTCTATGATAGATCGAGTATCCTATTTGGTCTATCCCTATAGACCTTTATTCTCAATATAAAAGATACTTTTCTTAGGTCTTTCATAGACAACTCTTTTGACAACCACATTTTGATGGATGTCAATATGAAAATATCATTCCCAATAAGGAGGATGTCATCCACGTACAGTACGAGAAAGACAACAGTGCTTCCACTGATCTTTTTGAAAACACATGGCTCCTCATTTTTGATGAAATCAAATGATTTGATTACATTGTTAAAATGAGTATTCCAGCTCTGAGATGCTTGCTTGAGTTCATATATGGATCTTTGTAACTCGCAGACCTTGTGATCACTATCACTAGATATAAAACCCAATGGCTATTCTATATAGATATCTTTCTCAAGATATCCATTTAAGAATACTATTTTTACATCTATCTACCATATTTTATAATCAAAATAAGCTACAATAGCAAGTAGTGTGCGGATAGATTTTAGCATGGCTATTGGCGAAAAGGTCTTCTGATAGTCAATGCCTTTACGCTGACTATACCCTTTCGCTACGAGCCTAACTTTGAATGTCTCTACATTTCTATCGATACCAATCTTTTTCTTGAAGATCTATTTACACCCAATAGGTACAATACCCTCAGGTGGATCTACCAAGATCCAAACTTTGTTTGAGTGCATTGAGTCAATCTTTGACTTCATTACCTCTAACCATTTTTTAGAGTCGATATCTGATATCGTCTCATTATAGGTCTTGAGATCATCACCATGAATCTCATTTCTCATGAGGAACAATTTCTCTACAGCCTTTGAAATGGTACCTAAGTATCTTTTAAGATGACAAAAAATCCTAGTTGATTTATGAGGTGGAGGAGATAGTGTATGGATTGGCTCTAACTGATTTGGTTTCATAGGTTCCTTAGCTCGTTGCTCTTCATATACCTTTTCCTCAAGCCTAATCTATCTTCTAATGCCACCATCTTAAATAAATTATTTTTCAAGAAAGAGAGCATGTCGACCCATAAACACATTATGGTCTTCCGAAATGTAGAAATAATATCCTAATGACTCCTTAGGATATCCAATGAATCGATCTCTAAAGGATCTAAACTCTAATTTATCGTCTGCTATTTCTTGACATAGGCCGGACAATCTCAAACTCTAAGATGACTCAGACTTAATCTTTTATCATGCCATATCTCATACGGTGTGGTACAAATAATTTTAAAGAAAATTCTGTTCAGTAGGTATATTGTTGTTATTAGACTATGTCCCAAAAGAAAATTATGGAGGTCCGTGAAGCTCATCATGGATCGAACCATATCTAATAGGATTCGATTTCTCCATTCTAAAATCTCGTTGAGTTGAGATGTTTTAAGTGGAGTCCATTATAAGACTATGCCATTATTCTTGAGATAGTCCAGGAATTTCTCACTAAGATATTTGTCACCTTGATCTGATAGAAGAATCTTTGGGTTTTTTGATTTGCTTTTCTACTTCATGTCTGAATTTTTTAAACTTTTCAAAAATCTCAGACTTGTGTCACATCAAATACACATACCCATACCTAGATAAATCATCAGTAAAGATAATGAAGTAGACATAATTACCTCTGGCCAGCATATCAAAATGGACCACACACATCTATATATACCACGACAAGTTGGTTTGTGGCCCTTTCCCCATGTCCCACAAAAGGAAGCTTGGTCATTTTTGTTAGATGTGTGCCCTAAAAGTCAGATTGGCTAATACTTGTAATACACTTGTAAGGATAATTTTATAATTTTGGCTTAAATTAATAAAGAATTAATTTTTATTCTATCATATTATTTAAATAGTGTCTGTGATACATCCTTTGAGTTAATAAAAATGATAACTCATATTTTCAAGAGTTGAAAATTTAATACATGAGTTTACATAATTAACTCATAAACAGCTTCCGACCATAGGATCTTCATGAGGATGGTAATCGATTCGAAAGGTTGGTGTATGACCATTTTCTTAGGATAGATGAGTCTTGAGTCTACGATGTGGAGATACTGAAGTGAGAGTATACGTACTCGTTAGAGAACGAGGGCACTGAGCGTGACCACCTCGAGCAGTCATAAGAAAGTCTATCTTCTTGTCAATGACTAGCTCGATGCTACAGTGGTGTGTCTAGTTCTTTGACCTGAGGTGCATCGATAGTTTACCTTGAGGGTATTATAGTTTGACTATACCATAACTCGATCTCCTAGCCATTCAGAATCTTGAGGTGTATATTGGCTATAGCATATTCATTGAAGAAATTGGATTGTACCAATAGGGGATCTATCTACCTCGGTGGATGAGGAGCAGCCCTATGATGATCATGAGATCAAGTCCATAAGCCCATGGCCATGGTAGTGTGAATATGATAGAAAGAGTTTCTATTAGAATTTCACATCATACTCAAATCAAATGATGTTGGGTTTGATGAGTTCACCTTAACCCCAATCTTGTCGAGGCTCAAGATAAAAGAATCCAATCACACAGGTAGTTGCACCAAGAGCTCCACTTTCAATTCTGATGGATTGCTACCATATACTGCTAGATGTCACTGGTAGATTTTAGAAGCAATTAGAATGATTTAGATGATCAATCATTCTAATTGTATGAATCAGAAAAGTTCTAGTCCATCGAAAGGTATTTCGATGATGTCCATGATAGAGGTCGCGACATGTCCCATTACCATATAGAGCTGAACCTAACTGGATCACACAAATAAGAGTTTGGATATGGATGTTTTCAATCGGACTAACCTAGTTCAGTTGATTTGGATAAGATCCAATTAGGTTCAAGAAAATCATGCTAGCACACGATAGAGCCTAACATTCTCCTTCTATAATCATTCTGATTCAATTCAGTTGAGCCAAATTTATTTAGACTCACTCAAGAACCTCGCATTAGTCTGACTAGAGCTTATCTAGGTTAGAAAAGGATTATCCTAATTTATTAGATAGATTTAAGACAATACCCGCCAATTATTATCACCTACCAATTCTTATTTTCAGACAAGGGTCAACAGTTAACCTTGGACACTTGGACAAAGGGACATGTGTCATGCGCTCATTGGAGAGCACCTAAAGCTCTTATCCCCGCTGAAGAAAGAAAAAAAGAGGGCACATGCCACCCTAGGCATGCATCCCATGTGGATAAGGCAAGATTCCCATGTAGAGGGACTCCAAGGTATTTTGATATGATCAAATACTTTGGCACCAAATATTTTTGGACTTATCCAGTATTGACACCACCTATGTGGTTTTTTAAGGGACTCTTATCTAATTAGATCAGATGACATCATCCCACCAATTAGATTTAGATCTGATTGAATGAAGATCTCTGATTGGTCGGGATGATGTGGCACTGCATGGTGCAATAGGATCTATTTAAACCCTATCTGCGTCTAGGTTTTTAGTGTTTCTTCTTTTCACCATGCTGCAAGGCACTGCTGAAAGAAGAAAAATGCTGCTTCTTCAAAAAAAGTTTTGAAGAACTTCATATCTGATTCAGATCTGATCTTTGGAGGAAAGATTTATGAGGAAAAAAAATCTAGATCTTGCCTGAGAGGACTATAGTAGAGGCCAGACACGTGTGTGGCTCGATCCAAAACCATAGGAGCGTCAGGATCATCATCAGGATAATCTTATTACCCAAAAATAAGGTATAAAATTAAATTATATTTTATTTTATTTTATGTTATTATCATACTTTTAGGATTAGATCCAAGATGTCTTAGATCTGGTTAAGATTTCTAGAAAAAAAATTTTAAATATTCCTTTAGATCCAATCAGATCTGAATGACCCTGTGATGGAAAATAGGGTTTTTTCTGCAAGTAGTATCAGAGCTGCATTGGTAGTTCTTCAAATCTATTTTAGATCTAATTTAATTTTTATTTATGATATAATATTAAATAATTTTAGATATCATATTAGATGTAATTAGATCTAAAATCAAAAAATTAAAATTAAATAATTTAGATCTATAGTGTATGAGATGCATGACTAGACTAGGTATAAAATAGTTCTATATGTAATCTAGTATAATCATGTTTTAATTTGATTAAAAATAATTTTAGATCTATTTAACTTTTATTTTTTTTGAAGTTATAATTATTGTAACTAGGTCTAGAAAATAGAAAATAGAGTTTTAATTTATTCATATGAGATATGAAAGATGCATGCTTAGACTAGTTATAGAATAGTTTTATAAAATATTTAGAATAGTATTATTTTGATGTAATCAAATTTAAATTTTATTTTTTAGATATTATATATGATATATTAGATATGAAGGCATGCATGTTTAATTAGGTTATGATGCATGAGATGTATGCAAAACATGTATGAGTTAGATCATTAATTGTATATGCGATATATGATTTAGATCTAACTAGTTTTCTAGTGTAAATTATATTTCTAATTAAGACATTCTCCTTGGCCGTTCGATCATAAGAACAAAGTAGAATTCAAAGGTCCTCTTCATCCATTCGATGGGATGTTCTTATGACATGTAGGGTGTTGTGCATTCATCCTTAATTAGAAATCATAACTTATTTTTCTGCAAAATCCTAGATCCTAAAATCCTAGGATTTTGTTACATGTTTTATTCATGAACCCAAAACTTAATTAAGAATTAAGATTATGAAATTAATTAAATCTAAAAATTATGAATTTTTAGATCTAAGATACTTTCATAAGATTGGGTTCAGGCTTGGATAGCTCAATTAGGTCTAGCAGTTGATCAAACCAAATCAAGAGTTGGTTAGGTGGGATCAAAGAAAGCTTAGATTTGACCAACCTAATAGGATTAAGTTTGGGTCAAGGTCAAATCACATTGAGATGTGACTTGATCAAGTCAAGACCTGATTTGGCTTTGCAGTTCAAGTCTGGATTGTAAGCTAACCCAATTGATTCTGGTTTGATAATTTGGTGTCTAAGGTAAGTTTGGTAGATATGATCGACTGATTTTAATTAGAAGCTACTCGACTCGAATACATTCTTATCAAGTTAATGGCATATCCCTTCCACCGATTTTACTTACCAGGCCATATGGGTCGATCTAGTTCTAATTTGAGGTGGCTAACAATTTGAGCCAACTCATGCCACTAGGTTAGTTATATTTGTTATGACTAAGTCGAGTCAAGTTTAAGGAGATCTAAATTAAATCTTCCTAAGAAAATATTAAGTCTACCATCTTCCACCATTGTAGATGTGCAGGCCTTTTCTAGGATTGATTATTTTTGGCTGGTTATAGTGGTTTAGTTGCATCAAAAAGATGCAACCATGTCTATTAAGCATTGGATGCTATGGGTTGGAGGATGGGTTGGACTTAATATTTCGGATATGGTGAGGGATCCAATCAGAAATCCAATTCATGCAAATGGTGGGTCTAACTTAACTAAAGAGTAGATTATTATTTTGGACACGGTGAGATTCATGAATTAGAGATCAGGTTTGGGTGCACCATGATTAGAGAATCATTGGATAAGAGTTGTCCACTCGTCGGTTGATCCATCACCAATAACTATTAGGTGAGGTGATGAGCCAGTCGATGGGACCGCACCATCCATTAGAAATTTATAATCATGGAGAGTTTTACATCTCTACCAAGGAAGTGTAGGGATTCGAGTAAATAATAAGAGCCTAATTTATTTAAAAATAAAACTCATAAATAAATTAGTCAAGTCTAATTACAAAATCTAACTAAAAATTTTGACTCTCTATAAGAAAAATGTCTGCATCCAATCCTTTAGCCAAGATCTTAGATACCCACAGACTAATTGGATTCAATTTTAAGGATTGATTAAGAAACTACAAAATTATTTTGGATTTTGAAAAGCTATCTCATGTATTGGACCAGGACCGAACCACTATACCAATCCATCCAACTGCTGAATAGAGAGCATCTCGGGAAAGATGGATGGATGAAGATAATAAGGCAAGGTACTACATGTTAGGCTCAATGTCAAATAACTTATAGTGCCAATATGAGAACATCATGACTATCAGATAGATGTTGGCTCGTCTGCAAGAATTATTTGGTGAGCAGAGTCATGCAACTATGTATCAAGTCTCCCATAGACTTTTTAAAGCTCAAAGGCATGATGGGCAGTCAGGCCAAGATCATTATTTGATAATGATCAAGGACCTTGAGGAGCTTGAGAAGCTCGATGTTATTATGGATAGGGACTTGCAGATTGATGTGATCCTATGGTCCTTGACTGATGCATATGGTCAGTTCATTATGAACTTCTATATGCATAAGATGCAATGTACCCTAACTGAATTAATGAACATGCTGATCACTGATGAGCTTTCTATAAAAGGTTCTAAAGGCTTAGTATTTATTGTGGAGTGAACTTCTTGTAAGATATATATGTGCCCTAGAAGCCAGAATTGGCTGACACTTGTAATACACTTCTAGGGGCAATATTGTAATTTTGACTATAAATAATAAAATGGATTATTTTCTATCACATAGGTATATTTAGTGTCTGTGATACATCCTTTGAGTTAATGGTAATGATAATTCTTATTTTCAAGAGTTAAAAATTTAAGATAAGAATTTTCATTATTAACTCATAAAATGCTCCTGACCGTAGGATCATCATGAGGATGGTGATTGATTCGAAAGGTTAGTGTACAATCATCCCTTTATAGTAGATAAGTCTTGAGTCTATAGTATAGAGATACCAGAGCAAGAGTACAGGTACTCATTAGAGAATGAGGGTACTAAGCATGACTACCTCGAGTAGTCATAAGAAAGTCTACCTTCTCGTCGATGACTGACTCGAAGCTGCAGTGCTGTGTCTGGTTCTTTGACCTGAGGTATATCGACAGTTCACCTTGAGGGTATTATAGTTTGACTACACCATGACTCAGTCTTCTAGCCATTCAAAACCCTGAGGTGTATGTTGGCTATAGCATGTTCATTGTAGGAATTGGATTGCACCAAGATGGAATCTATCTATCTCGGTGGATGAGGAGCTGCCCTATGATGATCATGAGAATCAAGTCCATAAGTCTATGGTCATGGTAGGAAGTGAAATAATAGAAAGAGTTTCTATTAAGGTTTTCACATCGGACTTAAATCGAATGATTAAATCATATGATAGAAATTAGGGTTTGACGAGTTCACCTTAATCCTAATCTGATCGGAGCTCAAGATAGAAAAACTTAATCACACAAGTACCTGCACCAAGAGGTTCATCTTCAATTTTGATGGGTTGCCACCATATACTGCTAGGTGTCACTGGTGGATTTTGGGAGCAATTAGAATGATTTAGATGATCGATCATTCTAAGTTGTCTGAATCAGAAGAGTTTTGATCCATCGAAAAGAGTTTCAATAATGTTGATGATGGAGATCACTACATGTCCCATTACCATACAGAACTAAACCTAATTGGATCACACAAATAAGGGTTTGGATCTGGATATCATCAATTAAACTAACTCAGTTCAATTGATTTGAATTAGATTCAATTAGGTTCAAGAAAATTATGCTAGCACATGATTAAACCTAATGTTCTCCTTTTCCTATCATTAAAAGTTATCTCGACTGAGCCAAATGTGTTTATGCTCACTCAGGTACCTTCATCTGGTCTGACTGAAGCTTGTTCAAGTTAGAAATGGATTGTCTTAATTTATGAGATAAATTTGAGACAATACCTACCATTTTCCATCACCAACTAATTCTTGTCTTTTGACTTTGGTCAAACATTGACCTTTGACCCTTGAACATCTATCCATGTGTCATGCACTTATTGGAGAGCAGATAGGGGCTTGTCCCCTCCTTAGAAATTGGAAAGGAAGAGGCACATGCCTAGGATGGCGTGCGCCCATGGATAGGGATGCCTAGAGTCCCATACGGATGGGACTTCAGGTTGCTTCTTGGATTCAAACTAGATGACCCTCACCTATGGACTTTGATCAATCTTAGGTGCCACCTTAGGATGAATCTGTGGGTCTCTCATCTGATTGGATCAAGTGATGTCATTCCACCAATCAGATTTAGATCTGATTAAATGAAGCAATATGATTGGCCGGGTGATGTGGCATTGCATGGTGCAGCAGGATCTATATAAAAGACCTGTCTGTGCCCACTTTTTATAGACCTCTCTCTTAGCCATGCCCTAAGGCTGTCCCTCTCTTTTCTCCATGCCACCTTCAGGCCATCTCTCTCCTCTCCACACCCAAGGATAGTTGGGCTTCAAATTAGTGCGATTCAGGCAAGAAATTGCTGACGAGAAAGCAAGAAGGTAGCACTGCTGCAGAGACGACTGCTAATCTTCGAAAGAAGTTTTGAAGATCCTCCAAATTAGATCTAGATCTAATTTTTGGAGAAAAAAAGAGAAGAAGAAGATCTCTAGATCCAGCCCGAGTGGATATCGATAGAGGCCAGGCGCTTGTGTGGCTAGATCCAGAACCTCAGGCAATCAGCAATAAAAACTCCTTTTGAAGATTTCTTTCAAGAGAAAGTATTTTGGAAAGAAGAAGAAATCTATGAAGAAGTAAAAGATGGATGGTGGGAAGAAGAAGAAGGCAGATCCAAAGAAGAAGGCCACTGATAAGGAAAAGTATTTTCATTGCAATGTCGACGGCCACTAAAAGTGAAACTGTCCTCAATACCTGGCCAGCCTGAAGAACAAGAAGGAGGCTGATCCTTTTGAAGGTATGCTTGTTATAGAATCTAACCTTACGATTTCTTCTGCATCTAGTTAGGTGCTTGACTCTGGTTCTAGTGCTCACTTGTGCACTTCTATGCAGGGACTTGAGGAGAGCAGGAGGTTGAGGGATGGTGAATGATCCTGCATATCAAAAATGGAGCAAGAGTTACTGTTGTGGCCATGGGAACCTATCCTCTTCGACTACTGTTAGGATTAGATCTATTACCTAGGGACTATTTTTATGCACCTACAGCAAGCAGAAATTTGATTTCTATTTCTTGCTTAGCATAGGAAGGCTATGTAATTAGTTTTCTTAAGGACCATTGTAATATTCTTTTCGAAAGTAATAAAATTGTAAGTGATTTTCTTATAAATGGCCTCTACCAGTTACATATTGATGTTTTTGTTTTTAGTATCGAGCAAAGCGTGAATGCCATAGGATCAAAGTGACATAGGGATAGTCTAAATGATAGGTATCTATGGCACCTTAGGCTAGGTCATATATCCGAAGACAGGATTAACAAATTGGAGAAATACATGCTATTGAGTTCCATAACTTTCGAGTCATATCCGATTTATGAATCATGCCTTCATGGCAAAATAACCAAGCTTCCTTTTGTGGGACATAGGGAAAGGACCACAGACCTACTTGCCTTGGTACATTCAAATGTATGTGGGTCTTTTGATGTGCCGACTAGAGGAAACTATGTCTACTTCATTACCTTTACCGATGATATGTCTCAATATAGATATGTATATTTGATGCGACATAAGTCTGAAGCCTTTAAAAAGTTCAAAAAATTTAGACTTGAAGTAGAAAAATAAATAAAAAAATTCATTAAGATTTTTCGATCAAATCAAGGAGGAGAATACCTTAGTAGAAAATTCTTAGACTATCTTAAGGACAATGGCATAGTCTCTCAATAGACTCCACCTGAAAGACCTCAACTCAATGGAATTTCAAAATAGAGAAATTGAATCCTATTGGATATGGTCCAATCCATGATGAGCTTCACGGATCCTTCTGAATTTCTTTGGGGACATAGTCTGATGACAGTAATTTATTTACTGAATAGGGTTCCCTCTAAGACCGTTCCTTCTACATATATAAGATATGGCATGGTAATAAATCAAGTCTGAGTCATCTCAGAATTTAGGATTGTCCGGTCCTTATTAAGAAACAACAGATGGACAAGTTAGAATCTAGATCCTTTAGAGCTCGATTTATAGGATATTCTAAAAAGTCGATAGGATATTATTTCTATCTTCTGAAAGACCATAATGTGATTATAAGTCAACATGCCATCTTTCTTGAAAAATAGTTTATTTAGGATTATGGCATCGGGAGACAAATTAAGCTTGATGAGATAGCCGTAGATGAGTAACGAGCTAAAGAACCTAGGAAACTAAATCAGCTAGAACCAGTCCATACACTACCTCCACCACCTCATCGGTCAACTAGGATTTTTCATCCTCTTAAAAGATACTTGGGTACTGTTCAAGAGGATGTAGAGAAAAAGTTCTTCATAGGAAATGGAGTTCATGGTGATGATTCTAAAATCTATGATGAGGCAATATCAGATATCGACTCTGAGAAATAGTTAAAGACAATGAAGTTAGAGATTGACTCAATGCGCTCGAACCAAGTCTGGACCTTAGTAGATCCACCTGAAGGTATAGTACCTATTGGGTGTAAATGGATCTTCAAGAGAAAGATAGATGCCGATGGAAATGTAGAGACATTTAAGGCAAGGCTTGTGACGAAAGGATATAGTCAGCGAGAAGGCAATGACTATTAGGATATCTTTTCACCAGTAGCCATGCTGAAATCCATCCGCATATTGCTTGTAATTTTAGCCTATTATGATTATGAAATATGGTAGATGGACGTGAAAATGGCATTCTTGTATGGATATCCTGAGAAAGATATCTATATGGAGTAGCCATTTGGTTTCACATCCGATAATGGAGATCACAAAGTCTACAAGCTACAAAGATTCATATATTGACTTAAGCAAGCATCTCGAAGCTGAAATACTCATTTCAATGATATAATCAAAACATTTGGTTTCATCAAAACAAGGAGGAACCGTATGTATTCAAAAAGGTTAGTGGGTGTGCTGTTGTCTTTCTCGTGCTGTACGTGGATGACATTCTTCTAATTAAGAATGATATTCCCATGATGACTACAGTCAAAATATGGTTGTCTAAGGAGTTCTCTATGAAAGATCTAGAAGAAGCATGTTTTATTCTTGAAATTAAGGTCTATAGGGATAGACTGAATAGGATGCTGGGTCTCTCACAGAAGATGTACATAGAGGAGGTCCTAAAGAGGTTTAGCATGAAAAACTCTAAGAGGGGTCTAGTATCTTTCAGACATGGCATTCATCTCTCAAAAAAGATGTGTCCTAGCACATCTGAGTAAATTGAAGGCATGAGCAAGATCCCTTAAGCTTCTACAATAGGGAGCCTCATGTATGCCATGCTATATATATGACCTAACATAGCTCATGCTGTGAGCATCATGAAGGGAAAAGCCTTATTTTCTGGGTCAGGTTCATTTAGATCTGATTGGATCAAAAGGGATATTTCAAAAATTTTTTCTCTAAGACCCTAATCAGATCTGAGACTCCTCAAATCTGATACTATTGATCTAATAATAAAAATAAAAATAAAAATTAGATCTAATTTAATTATACCTTTATTTTGGGTAATCCAATTATCCTATGATGATCCCGATATTTGCCTAAGGTTCTGGATGTAGCCACATAAGCGCCTAGCCTCTATCGATATCCACTCGGACAGGATCTAGAGATCTTCTCCTTCTCAATCAATCCTCCAAAAATTAGATCTAGATTTGATCTTGAAGGTCTTCAAAACTACTTTTGAAAAATAGTCGTTATCTCATACCACAGTGCTACCTTCTTCCTTTCCTGGCACCTTTCACTTGCTTGGATCGCACCTTGTTCATGCCTAAAAGCCCTTGGACATGGAGAGAAGAAAGAGGACCAAAGGGTGGCATGGAGAAGGCGAGAGAGAGGCTATGTGGCATGGGCTAAAGGCAAAAGCATTAAATTCTAGGTGCAGATAGGGTTTATATAGATCCTACTGCACCATGCAGTGCCACATCATCCTATTCAATCATGGCTCTTTATGCAATCAAATCTAAATCTGATTGGTGAGATGACATCATCTGATCCAATCAGATGAGAGACCCTCAAAATCCTCCTAAGGTGGTGCCAAGATTGAGTCAAACAAGACTTCTTTGCGCCACACAGTTTAATCTCCCAAAGCAACCCTCGAGTCCCATCTGTATGGGACTCCAACTTTATCCTCATGGGGCGCACGCCTCCCTAGGTATGCACCCTCATCCTATCTATATTTTAGTAGGGGGACAAGTCTATAGGTACTCTCCTATGGGTGCATGACATATGGGCAGATGTCTAAGTGTCTAGGGTCAACATTTGATCAATGTCCGAAAACAAGATTTAGCAAATGACCAAAAATGGCAAGTGTTATTTCAAATTTATCTCATAAATTAAGACAATACTTTTCTGACCTGGATAAGCTCCAATCAGACCATGTAAAGGTTTTTGAGTGAGCCCAAACATATTTGGTTCAATTGAGACAAGCTTTAATGATTATTAAAGGAGAACATTAGGTTCAATCGTATGCTAGCACGATTTTCTTGAATCTAATTGAATCTTGTTCAAATCAATTGAACTAGGTTAGTCCAATTGATGACATCCAGATTCAAACCCTTGTTTGTATGACCTAGTTAGGTTCAGTTTGGTATGGTAATGGGATACATCACGATCTCTATCATCGACATTATCGAAACATCTTTCGATGGATCAGAATTTTTTTGATTCAGACAACTAGTATGATCGATCATCCAAAACATTCTAATTTCTCCCAAAATCGATCAGTGATATTTAGCAGCATATGGTGGCAACCCATCAAAACTAAAAGCGAACCTCTCAGTGTAGTTACTTGTGTGATTAAGTTCCTCTATCTTGTGCCCTAATCGGATTAGGGTTAATGTGATCTCGTCAAACTCTAATTTCCATCATATGAATTAATCATTCGATTCAAGTCCAATGTGAAAAATCTTAATAGAAACTCTTTCTATTATTTCACTCTACCATGGCCATAAGCTTATGAACTTGATTCTCATGATCATCATAAGGCTTCTCCTCATCTATCAAGGTAGATAGATCCCCTATTGGTGCAATCCAATTCCTACAATGAACATGCTATAGCCAAAATATACCTCAGAATTTCGAATGGCTAAAAGATCAAGTTATGGTGTAGTCAAACTATAACACCCTCAAGGTGAACTACAAATGCACCTCAGCTCAAACAACTAGACACACCACTGCAGCTTCGAGCCAATCATCGACGAGAAGGTAGACTTTCATATGACTGCTAGAGGTGGTCACGCTCACTGCCCTTATTTTGTAATGAGTACTTGTACTCTCGCTGTGGTATCTCTACATCATAGACTTAAGACTCATCTCTCCTAAAGAAGCGATCGTACACCATTCTTTCGAATCAATCACCATCCTCATGATGATCCTATGGTCGGAAGCATTTTATGAGTTAATAATAAAAATTCATGTCTTAAATTTTTAACTCTTGAAAATATAAAATATTATTACCATTAACTCAAAAAATGTATCACAGATACTTTCAAAATACACACTATAATAGAAAATAACCCATTTTATTATTTATAGTTAAAATTATAATTTTCTCTTAGAAGTATATTACAAATGTCAGCCAATCTGACTTCTAGGGCATACATATCTAACAGACTTTTACTTGACCTAAAGCCAATTGGCTACAAATCTAAGTCCCATCTTCTTAAAGTGGGCTTCGACCTTCTACTGGCCCAACGGCTTTGTAAGTGGGTCTGCCGTATTGTCTATGGAGTCGACTCTCTTGACCTCGACGTAACCTTTCTCAAGATAATCGCGGATGAGGTGGTATCGCTGCTCGATGTGCTCGGATTTTTTATGAGACTTCAACTCCTTAGCAAGGGCTATGGTGCCATTATTGTCGTAGTATAGAGGAATGGCATCCGATGGCATTACTCTGATCTCTGTGGTAAACTTCTTGTACAAGAATGCCTCCTTCGTAGCTTCAAATATAGTGATGTACTCTACTTCCATTATGGAATCTACTAACATTGTCTACTTGAAACTCTTCCAACTAACAGCACCACCATTATGCACAAACAAACTTTTAGATGTCAACTTTCAATCTTCTATATCGGACATAAAATCCAAGTCTGTATACCCCTGGACTTGGAGTTCTCCATTACCAAAAACCAACATCATATCCTTAGTTCTTCTCAAGTACTTAAGGATATATTTCACAGAAGTCCAATGTTCTTCATTTGGATTCAACTGATATCTACTCATGACACTCACAGCATGGGTTATATCAAATCATGTACATAACATGGCATACATGAGGCTCCCTATTGCTGAAGCATAAGGGATCTTGCTCATGCGTTCAATCTTCTTAGGTGTGTTGGGATACATATTCTTGGAGAGATGAATGCCATGTCTAAAGCATTCCAATCCTCTCTTGGAGTTTTCCATGCTAAACCTCTTTAGCACTTTCTCTATGTACATCTTCTGTGAAAGTCCTAGTATCCTATTCGATCTATCTCTATAGACCTTTATTTTTAGAATAAAGAATGCTTCTCCTAGGTCTTTCATGGAGAATTCTTTAGATAACCACTTTTTAACTATGGTCAACATGGAAATATCATTTCCAATAAGGAGGATATCATCCACGTATAGTACGAGGAAGACAATAGCGCTTCCACTAACCTTTTTGAAAATACATGATTCCTCTTCATTCTTGATGAAACCAAATAATTTGATCACATCATTAAAATGAGTATTCCAGTTCCGAGATGCTTACTTAAGTCCATATATGGACCTTTATTGCTTGCATACTTTGTGATCAATATCAATGGATGTGAAACCTAGTGGCTGTTCCATATAGATATCTTCCTCAAAGTATCCATTTAAGAATGTTGTTTTCACATCCATTTGTCATATTTCATAATTAAAATAGGCTGCAACAATAAGCAATGTGCGGATAGATTTTCGTATGGCTACTGATGAAAAGGTATCCTGATAGTCAATTCCTTCATGCTGACTATATCCTTTTGCCACTAATCTAGCTTTGAATGTCTCCACATTCCCATCTATACCAATCTTTCTTTTATAGATTCATTTACACTCAATAGGTACTATACCTTCAGGTGGATCTACCAAGGTCCAAACTTGATTTAAGTGCATCGAGTCAATTTCTGACTTCATTGCCTCTAACCATTTCTCAGAGTTGATACTCGATATTGCCTCATCATAGGTTTTGGGATCATCTCTATGAACCCTGATGCATGCTAATCTATACCTATGGCAAGTGCACCAATCGATCAAGTAATAAAGTAAATGAGTAGAGTATTATCCCTAGAGGATTAGAAAATAAGTACTGAAAAAGCTCTTTCCTATGCTTTATTTAGAAGATCGATTTATGAGAATAAGAAATAAAAAAATAAAATAAAAAAAATAATTAAAAATTTTAAGGAAATAGAGAGAGTGTAATCATTAGGGTTTTAAACTTAAGAGCAATGGGTTACTAAGGCATTCGGTTCTCCAACTCAGTCAATACAATATTCAGGTTTTTAGATTAATTTTATTTCATATGATGGTGGAGTCTCCTAATTTATTCACTATCTTTTGGTCCAGGCATAGCAAAACTATCAATATTTATTAATTATCCTTTGGTCCAGGTGTAATTTAAATAAATATTAATGCATTAAGTTTTGTGAAACCCTCTAATTAAAATACGCTGCGTCCAAAGCGCACTAAAATTTCTGCATGCATATGAATTCTAATTTGATTCATAATACAAGGTATATAATCAAGAAGCAATAACATAGATGTACTTGGTCCGTAACATCTATGTTCATCAGATCAATTAGAAGATGGCCAGTAATCTAAAAGCATTAAGATCAGATTTATATACTCCTCATGAATAAAATTTAAAAATAAATCATACTGAATATTGCATCAAAAGAGTGGCTACACCTTAGCCTTAGTAAAAAAAAATTTAGTTCATGATAACAAGTTCAAAAATAACAAATAAAATAAAGAGCATGAAAAAATTAGACTGTTTAATTGCTGAAATTGGTTGTTCGTTGCCTTGGTGTGGAAAACTTGATGAAGAAGAAGAGAAGCTCCTTAATTGATGTTCTGATTGTTGGAAGAAGAAAAGCAAAAAAAAATTAAAAGCCCTTCCTTTTCTCTCTCTCAAAAATCTTTATTCAAAACTCTCTCTGCCTCTCTCTTCTCTTTCTGCCTCTCTCTTCTCTCTCTATCTCTCTCTGCCTCTTTATTTTTTTTTCCTTTTTTTTCCAGCAATAGTAGGTAGCCCTCCTTTTTGTAGGCTAAGAGATGGATTTTTGGAAGAAATTCTAACTAAATTGGGTTTAAAACTCCCAAAATAACTCAAATTAAAATCTGGATAATTCTGACCCATTAGATGTTGATCAAATGGTCCAAAAATCACTTAAAAATCCTTTAAAATATCCCAAATCAAGTAAGAATTCATGGCAGCCATCGGATCAGTCTTTGGATTGAATCTGGGCCATCAGATCGTGCATAGGAGAGCTTTAGATTCTTAGTTAAAAGTTGGGATGAATCTCAACCGTTGGATCTCGATCGGGAGCTGCATGCCGACATTCCATCAGCGCACTTCTTCAGCCGTTCCGATCAAATCCAGTGAAAAGGCATCCATCAGGATCAGCCAAAATTTCCCAAATTGCCCTCTGTAGACCATGCGCGAGCCCGGTGTTGCATGGACCATCGCTTTCTTCAGTCATTCGAAGCACGCTTCTCCATATGAAATCCTTGAAATGCCCTCCATAACGGTCCACCGTATGCTGTAAAAAATGCTGACATCAGCACTGTGTAAGCATGGCATCAGTGGGTTAGTCTAAGTGCGGTCGGGCCAGGCGATCTGCTGAGCCAATTTTTTTGAACCGGTTTGAACCGGATTGGCTTCTTTTTTTTTTTTGATGAAACTCAATTCTGGGCTCATTTGAAGTCTGTTTTGCTTGAAATTTATTTCATCTGAATCAGAAAAATAAGATCTTCATATTGGTTATCTTCTTTCCAGCATAAGATTAACAAAAGTATCAATTTTTTAAAAAAATAGATTAATTTATTTTATAATTTAATATTTTTATTAGTATATTTTTACCACTTATCACACCCCCCAATTTAGTCATTGCTAGTCTCTTAGCAATGTTTTATTTAATACCATATTTCAATAAGATTATCCATCACAAAGATAAAATCTAGGACTAAAGGTCAAAAAGTTTAGAAAATACTGCTAACTAAGCATTGAGCTTCAGAAGCAAATTTTTCAGTCAATATAATTAAAAACTTTCTTAGAGTACATCAAAGATCTATAGCACTTGTGTTCGTGATGACTAACTTTAGCATTTCAGTATTAAATTAAAAGAACAAAAGTATCCTCTCTTATCACCTATTTTGGTCAATTTTCTATACATTCTCAATTTTATACTCATGAATTAAGGTAGCTTTCACACTGCCTTTTTTTTTTTTTTTTTTTTTGTGCTGAGCATCCTGGCCTTTCCTTCACCATTTTACGTGAATTTTCACACTTGACCTAGGTGCAGAGACCCAGTTACTAGGCTTTGGGCAATCCACATATACTCTATCTTTTGCACTTTATTTTTAGGCAGGTAGCTCTTTCCTTAAATTCAAGTTTTTTTGATTAGAATGTATATTAATTACCAATTTTTAGTGATAATTGAATCCTCAGTTGGCCTTATAATCAATACCTACTTTGCCTTGTTAGTGTGCATGTGCAATTAAAAAGTGCTAATAATCTTTTAATGACCTAAGTAGGCTGCTAAAAGTTGACCAACTAATCTACTTCTTTAACTCATTACATTCATTAGCAAATAATTCTATCTTTTATCACTTATCCAGTCTTATCTTGCTCAAGATTTTCTTCTTGACACATGATTTTTTTTTTTTTTTTTTATTTTTTTTATTTTTTATTTTTACTAACTTATTCTACATTGTCTTAAAGGAGAAAGAAAAATAAAGGATGCAATAAAAGGATAGGAAGGAATACACCTGATTTGGTTCAGTCTGGTTCTTTGGAGCTTTGAAATTTTGCTTGAGCTTCTCATTGATTTTTTTCTGCAAAATTGAAAAATACACACCAAAGCAGTAAAAGAGCAACAACAAATTACTAAAAAATAAAAGAAAAGAAAAATGATCAAAACTAAAAAGAAAAGAAACAACCTATCTAGTAGTTCTGATTTATAGTCTTCAGCTTGACTTTCTTTGAAGTTCTAAAGTGGATCAATCTGGTGCCACTTCAATTGGAATACTTTCATGTTTGATCGAGTCCTCTTTCAATTTGACATTGCTCGCTTTTATAGTCTCAAACCTATTTTCTACAGAATTCTCATATAATGGATTGTCAATAATATCAATTAGAAAATAAGTTTGATTATCATCAGGATGTTTAGTATCTTTGAAAATATTAAAAGTAACTTGTTCATCTTGGACTCTAAGAATTAATTTTTCTTGTTGAACATCTATTAAAGCTCCTCCAGTAGCTAAAAAGGGTCTCCCTAAAATAAGGGGTACATCATAATCTTCTTTCCATATCAAGAACAATAAAATCAACAGAAAAAATAAACTTGTTTACCTTTACCAAGACATCCTCCACTATACCTCTTGGATATTTAATGGATCTATCGGCTAATTGAAGAGTAATAGTGGTAGGCTTTGGTTCTCCTAGACCCAGCTTCCTGAAAATAGAAAAAGGCATGAGATTAATGCTTGCTCCTAAATCACATAAAACTTTATCAAAACTACAATCACCAATAATGCAGGGGATAGTAAAACTCCCTGGATCTTTTAGCTTCTGTGGTAATTTATTTTGAAGTATTGCTGAGCATTCTTCATTCAAATTTATTCTCTCATGCTCCTTCAGCTTTTTCTTATTTGTTAAGATTTCTTTGAGAAACTTGGCATACCTGGGCATTTGAGTAATAGCATCTACAAAAGGAATATTAATATGTAAATTCTTTAAAATTTTGAAAAAGTTAGAAAATTCCTTATCTGGATGCTGTATTTGTCTCTCTGGAAATGGTAGTGGCGGCACGTAGGGCTTCACATTTGGATCAGCAAACCGTATACCTGGAGACCATCCATCTGCTGGTTGTTTTGGTGACTGACGAATTTTAGTTGATGGTTCCTTATTTGTAGTTGGCTCTTCAGTCTCATTCTTCTGATGTGGCTCCTCCAGCTTTGTACCACTTCTTAGGGTGATAGCATTGACTTGCTCCCTTGGATTTGTCTCCGTATTGCTTGGCAAGGATCCTTGAGGTCTCTCGGAGATTATCTTAGCCATTTGACCTATTTGCATCTCCAAGTTTCGAATTGCTGCTGTTTGGTCCTGCCTAAGTTTGGCTTCCAAATTTTTTATAGTTGCTTCTTGGTTTTGCATAAATTTGACCATCAGCTCTTCCATGTTGGACTTCTTTTCAGGTACTTGGAATCCCGGGGGTGGCTGTTGTGCTGCATTTTGATTGCTCCATGAGAAATTTGGGTGCTGCCTCCACCCTTGATTGTATGTGTTGGAGTAGGGATTGTTTTGTTGCGGCCTGAAAAAATTACCAATATAATTAGCTGTATCAGTTGTTTTAGCAAAAGGATTACCTGTCTGGCAATTGCTCGTATCGTGTCCTCCTCCACATAGGTCACAAGTAATGCTCTGAACATGCATAGCTGTTCCCTTTAAGTTGTTGACTTCGGCTCTAAGGGCTGCAATTTCAGCTAGTAAGGTTGGCACGCAATCTACTCCCTGCACAGCTGCTAGTCTTTTTGGCATCATGCGTTCTGTCTGCCATTGATAGCTATTTGATGCCATCTCATCGATCAGATCGAAAGGCTTCTTCCTCCATTTTTTGATTAATGGTTCCTCCTGCTGCTGCATCAATCATAGAATGATTAGTAGGAGATAAACCATTATAGAAAGTTTGTACCTGAAGCCATACGGGTAGTTGATGATGTGGACATCTCCTCAGCAGTTTCCTTGAAATGCTCCCAAGCCTCATATAGTGTCTCCATGTCCATCTGCATAAAAGAAGTGATATCGTTGCGCATCTTAGCAGTCTTGGAAGGTGGAAAGTACTTGGCTAAGAATTTTTGGACTAGGACATCCCAAGTTGTGATAGAACCTGTAGGAAGAGAATGAAGCCAACTTTTAGCTTTATCCCATAAAGAGAAAGGAAATAACCTTAATCTAATAGCATCATCCGACACCCCATTAATTTTAAAAGTATCACAAAGTTCAAGAAAATTAGAAATATGGGCATTCGGATCATCATGCACGTGTCCACTGAATTGGATAGTTGATTGAATCATCTGGATCATCACCAATTTTATTTCAAAGTTATTTGCTCGTACAGGCGGTCTCCTGATGCTCGAAGCTGCATCGGCTACAGATGGTGTGATATAATCATTTAATGATGATGTACTGGTCGAATAGCTTCATGCTATCCTTCAGTCGCCATATCCAATCCTAGATTGATGTCGTTAGGATCTTCAGCTGCCATGTTTCTCTCTTGTTGTAGTCTTCTAATGGTTCTTTCAATTTCTTGGATCTAAAGGTAGTAAGTTACTATGTCCAGTACGTGTCATGCACTAAAATTTTTTTTTAAAAAAAATAATAATAAAAATTAAAAATAAATTTCTAAAGTAAAGCTAGGATCAAAATTTTAATATTATTTTAGACACAATCCCCGGCAACGGTGCCAAAAACTTAATGCGTGCTAATTTATAGCTATGGCAAGTGCACCAGTCGATCAAGTAATAAAGTGAATGAGTAGAGTATCATCCCTAGAGGATTGGAAAAATAAGTACTGAAAAGCTCTTTCCTATGCTTTATTTAGAAGATCGATTTATGAGAATAAGAAATTAAAGAAAATAAAAAAAAAAATAATTAAAAATTTTTAATTAAATAGAGAGAGTGTAAATTATTAGGGTTTTAAACTTCAAGAGCAATGGATTACTAAGGCAATCGGTTCACCAACTCAGTCAATACAATATTCAGATTTTTAGATTAATTTTATTTCATGTGACGGTGGAGTCTCCTAATTTATTCACTACCCTTTGGTCCAGGCATAGCAAAACTATTAATATTTATTAATTATCCTTTGGTCCAGGTGTAATTTAAATAAATATTAATGCATTAGGTTTTGTGAAACCCTCTAATTAAAATACGCTGCGTCCAAAGCGCACTAAAATTTCCGCATGCATATGAATTCTAATTTGATTCATAATACAAGGTATATAATCAAGAAGCAATTAACATAGATGTACTTGGTCCGTAACATCTATGTTCATCAGATCAATTAGAAGATGGCCAGTAATCTAAAAGCATTAAGATCAGATTTATATACTCCTCATGAATAAAATTTAAAAATAAAAATAAATCATACTGAATATTGCATCAAAAGAGTGGCTACACCTTAGCCTTAGTAAAAGAAAATTTAGTTCATGATAACAAGTTCAAAAATAGCAAATAAAATAAAAAGCATAGAAGAAATTAGACTGTTTGATTGCTGAAATTGATTGTCTGCTTGCTCTTGATGTGGAGAACTTGGTGAAGAAGAAGAGGCTCCTTGATCGATGTCTTGATCGTCGAAGAAAAAAAGAAAAAAAAAAATCCTTTTTTCTCTTTCTCTCTACAAATCTCTCTTCTCTCTTCTCTTTCTCCTCTCTCTTCTCTCTCTTCTCTCTCTCCTCTCTTTCTTTTTTTCTCGACAACAGCATAGCCCTCCTTTTTATAGGCTAAGAGTTTGATTTTTAAAAATCCATCAAAAATTAGGTTTAAGACTCCCAAAATAACTCAAATTAAGATCTGGATAATTCTGCCCATTAGATGTTGATCAAACGGTCCAAAAATCCACTCAAAAACCCTCTAAAAATAACCCAGATCAAGTCGGATTTAATGCCAGCCGTTGGATCAATCCTTTGGATTGAATCTGGGCCATCCGATCATGCATAGGAAAGAAGCTTCTGATCTTTAGTTTAACAGTCGGGATGAATCTCAACCATTGGATCTCGATCGGGAGCTGCGGATGCCATCCATCAGTCAGCGCCTTCTTTCGGCCGTCCGATCAAATTTCAGTGAAAACCGCCCGTTGGATCAGCCAAAATTCTCCAAATTGCCCTCTATAGGACCATGCACGAGCCCGATGTTGCATGGACCGCCGCATTCTTCAGCCAATCAGAGTGCGCTTCTCCATGTGAAATCTCCAAAATGCCCTCCATAACGGTCCACCGTGCACCGCAAAAAATGCTGACATCAGTGCTGCGTAAGTATGGCATCAGCAGGTCGATCTGAGTGTGGTCGGGCTAGGCAATCTGTTGAGCTAATTTTTTTGAACCAGTTTGAACCGGACTGGCTTCATTTTCTTTTTTTTTTTTTTTTTGAAACTCAATTTCGGGCTCATTTGAAGTCCGTTTTGCTTGAAATTTATTTCATCTGAATCAGAAAAATAAGATCTTCATATTGGTGGCCTTCTTTCCTACATAAGATTAACAAAAGTATTAATTTTTTTAAAAAAAGATTAATTTATCTTATAATTTAATATTTTTATTAGTATATTTTTACGACTTATCAAACCCCATTAGCTACGAAGAACATTTCCTCTACTTTCTCTGAAATAGTACCTAAGTACATCTGAGGGGGACGAAAAACTCTTTTCGATCTATGAGGTGGAGAAGGTAGTGATTGTATTGGCTTAACCTGATTTGGTTCCATAGGGTCCTTAGCTCATTGCTCTTATGAGATTTTCTCCTCGAGCTTGATCTGCTTTTCAATGCCACCATCTTGAATAAACTGTTTTTCAAGAAAGATGGCATGCCAACTTACAATCATATTATGGTCTTCTAGAATGTAGAAATAATATCCTAATGACTCTTTAGGATATCCTATGGATCGAGTTCTAAAGAACCTATAGTCTAACTTATCCGCTTGTAGTCTTTTAACATGAGCCGAACAATCCCAAATTCTGAGATGACTCGGACTTAATTTCTTATCATGCCATATCTCATATGGTGTGGTAAGAATGATTTTAGAGGGAACCCTATTTAGTAAATATATAGCACTTAATAGACTATGTCCCCAAAGAAAATTAGGAAGGTCTATGAAGCTCATCATGGATCGGACCATATCTGATAGGATCCGATTTCTCCGTTCTGAAATCCCATTGAGTTGAGGTGTTCCTGATGGAGTCCATAGAGAGACAATGCCATATTGCTTGAGATAGTCCAGGAATTTTCGATTAAGGTATTCACCTCGTCGATCTAATCGAAGAATCATAATGGGTTTCTTAGTTTGCTTTTCCACTTCATGTCTGAATTTCTTAAACTTTTCAAAGGCTTCAAACTTGTGTCTCATAAGATACACATATCGATACCGAGATAAATCATCGGTAAAGATTATGAAGTAGATAAAGTTGCCTCTAGCTGGTATATCAAATGGGCTGCACACATCAGTATGTACTAGGACAAGTAGTTCCATGGCCCTTTTCTTATGTCCTACAAAAGGGAGCTTCGTCGTTTTGCCATGAAGACATGATTCATACATTGGATATGACTTGAAAGTCAATGGACTCAATAGCCTAGTTTTCTCCAATTTGTTAACCCTATCTTCTGCTATATGACCTAGTCTTAGGTGCCATAGATACCTATCATTTAGACTATCCCTAGGTCATTTTCATCTTATGGCATTCACATTTTGCTCGATATTAAAGATAGATACATCAATATGTAACTGGTAGAGACCGTTAATAAGAAAACCACTTGCAATTTTATTTCTTTCATAAAGAATATTACAATGGTCCTTAAGAAAACTAATTACATAACCTTCTTGTGCTAAACATGAAATAGAAATCAAATTCTGCTTGTGGTAGGCACATAATAACAATCCTTAAGTACTAAATCTAAGCTAGATGGTAGTCGAAAAGGGTAGGTTTCCATGGCCACAGCAGCAACCCTTGCTTCGTTTCTAATGCGTAGGATCATCTCACCATCCCTCAGCCTCCTACTATCCTCAAGATCCTGCATGAAAGTGTACAAATGAGCACTAGAATCAGAGTCAAGCACCCAACTGGATGCAGAAGAAACCATAAGGTTAGATTCAATAACGAGTATACCTCTAGAAGGACCTATCTCCTTCTTATTCTTTAGGGTGGCCAGATATGTAGGGCGGTTTTGCTTCCAGTGGCCATCAGTATTATAATAAAAATACTTTTCTTTATTAGCGGCCTTCTTCTTTAGCTCTGCCTTCTTTTCCGTTTCACCTTCCACCTTTTATTTTTCACATATTTCTTCTTCTTTCCAAAGACTTTCTCTGGAAGAAGTTATTCCATAGTAAGACTACCTTTAGAACATTTCATAGAAAGCTCAACAAACCAGCATATTCATAAGCTCGGTCAGAGAAATTTTGTTAGCATATGGTTATGAGAAAAGCCCACATCAATCAAGTTGTAGAATTATATATTCTGCAGATCTTATCTAACTTCACTCCAATTTCTCAAGCTCTTCCAAGTCCCTTGATCATCATCAGATAGTGTCTTGGATTGACTGCCATCATGCATTTTAGCCTTAAAGTTATTTATGACCTGATAATTGGCTCTTGCGACTATGTTCACCAAAATCTCTTATGTGAGCCAACATTTAGCAATCTGATATCTTCATGTTGGTGCTGAAGCTCATCAGACATCGAGCCAATATTATCTCTGGCCTTATTATCTTCATCCATTTTGTCCAGAGAGCTCTCT